>VYZX01025146.1:196588-292626 GCA_013401335.1 Brachypteracias leptosomus | reverse complement strand
TTCGGGCGGCGGCGGCCCCCGCTGCCCTCCCGGGGCCGGGGCTGGGTGGGGGGCTGAGGGCGGAGGTGCCGCCGCGGGCCCCGCTCCAAGGGGGGAGGAAGGAGCCGCTCCCACCCGGGGCTGTGGGGCCGTGGGGCGGCTGCGGGGCAGCGCCTCCCCAGCACATCTCCCCGTAACCTTCTCGGAGCCGAGTTCACCGGGAAGAAAAGATGATATATCGGTGGTCTTCCATAGATCTGCGTCGGTACCTGCCCGCTGCCAGAGCCACGAACCTGTGGAGGGCGGCTGGGTGAAAGATTACCCCCTTAAAATGTGATTTGTAAGAATTTCCCGTGGTTTCCAGGGGCCTGGATGAGGTCAGGCGTGAGCCCGAGTGCTGCAGCGCACGGGTGGCCTCGCAAACTTTAATGAAGCGTTTCGCTTCCCTGCCTGAAACAGCCTGGCCCATTTTGTGTGCCTGTGGTGGCATTAACGGTATAAACTATACTGATTTTTCCCCCACCATGTTCTCAGGTTATGTTTGTCAGGGGTGTTTTATTTTATGTGTGGGTTGTGTGAAACCTGGAGGTGTTCATACACCCCCCTGCCTCTCCTCCTCCTCCTCTACTCACAGGTTACTCCCTTGCTGGAAACCTCCCTCCTGTGCACAGGTTTTTGAGGTAGGGGGAGAGAAAAGGAAGATGGCAAGGCTGCATCTTTGATACCCAGCTAACTTCAATTGATGAAGTATTTTAGTGAAGTAGGTGGTTATTAAGAATAATGTGGTGTGTAGCATCTTGTCTGCATTAGGCAGCGCCAAATGCTGCTTTCTAGCCATGTGTGTTTCAGGTTTGTCAGTTTATAACCCTTTACTTTTCGTTTTTCCAGAGGCTCTGCTGTGTATTTTGAGATCAATGTTAGAAAAACTCACAAAAGGTCATTTCTTGCTTTGTGGAAGTGAGTTGTGGAAGAGGAGCTCGTACTCTGCTGTAGTCTTGGTTAAAATGCTTTTTTCTTAGCATTCCCATTGCCACCCCTGTCCAACAACACACATGGTGTTTAGTAGACAGAACTGACAAGCTCTATTTGACATCTCTTTATGTATGACAAGGCAAAAATCCCTCGCTGGGAAGCTTGAATGGATTGCTGAGGAAGTTAAAAGAGGGATTTGGCTCCCACGTCCCACCTCCTTTCAGATATTTTCCTTGCCTGTTCTCTCAGGGGATCACTCACGTTCTCCTGTTTGGTTTGGGCTGGCAGCATTTCCCTGCCTCGTGGACCTCTTCCCTATAACTGCACCATAATTTCTGCTCATGAACAGGCTATGCAACTCGCTTTACCACATACTTTTTCTCTTGCCTCATATGCTGATGCTGCTTTCTGCATACTGTGGTTAAAATAACTTTTGTGTGTAACTGCAGCAGGGGAAGGTTGGGGTTTGGATGGGAACGCTAATTCTCTATTAGAATTATTACCAATTACCTTATTTTGTTAGTTTTCTTTCTACACCCCCCCCCCCCCTTATCTAGCCAGTCTCAGGAAGATACTTTTGGCTCTCAGAAGTAGCAGCAGTAGGATATGAAGAACACAATTAGGTTTTTAATTTGATCCTTTATCCCCCACTGTCGTAAAACTCCTATTACAGATAACTTAGCTGGCTAATTACTTTGTTTTTGAAACCCCTTGAAGAAAAGGGAGAGACTTGCTCCAGCCTATATAAAACTGGTGTTATTTGGTTAACCATGCAGCAGCTTTCATTTGCATCATCCCCTCTCACTGCTGGAGACGAGGTGGTTATGGCTCGAAAGTGTCTAATCATTGCCTGACCATCAGCACTGCAAACCCAGGGTTATTAAACCCCCTCAGAAGCTGAAATTCCCCGTGAATTTCAGAGGTGATGGGTATAGATTACATACGTTTCTGCCCGAGACCCTTAAGCATGAGGACATGGAGGGACAGGACATGTGTTTTATTTTAAGCATCAAACTTGGTTGCTCCTAATCCCTTCCCCTGCCGCTGCCAGGACATCCACCTCTCACCATTGACTTCACCAGAGCTTCAGCTCCCCCGTTTAGTTCCCTGCTCATGCCTCAGTTACGTGCCTGAGTAAATAGCACAAATACCCTCTGTGCTGTCCCGGAGGGGTGGGGAGGAAGCAGGAGACAGGAGGGGAATTCTTCATGCCCATGATCTGCTCCAAAAGCTGCGGCAGCGAGCGGGCCGGTAAGAACCTGAGTGCAGAAGAGAGCCCCTGATCAAGTTCAGTTCCCCCATTTTTAGCACCTGTCCATGCTGTGGGTGCCTTTTGTGGTATAACTGCTTTGAAGGTTCATTCTTTGCCCCCATCTCTGCAGGAGAGCTCTTGGAGACCCTCTTTTCAGTGTCAGAGCAACCACTGAGTTTCCATCCTCACGGTGTTTATGACCTGTCTGTATAATTTGTTCTCCTAGTGCTGCCATTTGGTTTAAACAGGTTTTTTCCCTCCCTGATGTAATTAGAGGGAGCAATTGGATCCCCTCTTGATCACTTGTTTTGATAGGTTGGACAAGTCAAAGTCTTCAAGTCTCCTTGTGTTGTTCTCTTATCAGTTTTCTCAGGATTTCCTCATCAGTGAAAACCTTTTGCCTTTCGAAACCTTCTTAATATAAAGGGAATTTTATACATCTGTGTTTAGCTCTAAGCTTCCTGCTCTGTCTTGGCAAAGAGCAGGATTGGGCTATTTTTTTTAAAAAAAAAGAATATTTTTGGGGGCCTACTTGCTGCACGAAGCTCTCAAACTTTTTGACATTCCTCGGGTGATTGTTTTAGGCTAACGAGACAGGGCTAAATCTGTCCCAGACAAATCACTTCTTGTTAATGACTGTGCATAAACTATGGAGATGATAGATTGGAGAGTTACCAGCTCATGACTCTTAGGAATCTGTTTCTCCTCTCCTTGTTATACAAGATGTCCAAGCGAATAAAACACATGATGTCTTTAAAAAAAAAAAAAAAAGTATTTATTTATGTTTTTAGAAATGTAAAAGCTTCTTCCTGTTTGCATGCCTGAACTGCAGCTGGTTGCAGGAGAGAGGGTATTTCTGAGCTTTGAAAAATTCCTATTTCTTGCCAGAATGGGGCCTTTAGAGTGATTTCCTACAATGCAGGCTCGTTGGCACTTTTTCCAGGCTGATGCCTGTGGTCACTGGTTTGGGAACACATCTGTGCCTGCTGCTGTAGGAACTGTCTGATTGATAGACTTAGATTCCTGCTTTTTTTTGTTCCCATCTCACTTGATTTCCAGAGTTTGGAGAGGGAGCAGCAGCCCTCGTGTCAATAAGTGCTGTACATTGATCTGGACTCTGCTGCTGCTTCTTCCAGTTGAAGAATTGGTCTCTAGCAGGTGGGACAAGCAGAATGGATCCAGGTGTTGCCCCAAGCAGGGAGGCAGCACCCAGGCATCCACAATTCCTGCCATTCCTCTGCCAGGGGCTTTTTCCCCCCCTCAGTGTGAGAACTAAAGTAGCATCTGGGTCAGGTTGCCTGTGTTTGAACTTGTCCTCTCGGTCACTGCCATGCCTGTGTGCAGGAGTGCTGCAGTCTAATTAGATTATATTGGAATGAGTAAGTGAATCTTAATAAATGAGCTTATGGGGGCACTGTCAGGTCAACTCAGGCCCTAAATATAGGTTCTGGGCAGAGCAGAGGCTTGGTACAGTACCTATGATAGGATATGGTCACCTGTACAGTAAAATTAAACTGAAATCTCCTAGGAATGCATAAATTCTTCTCCCTTGCCATCTTGTTGGCCTGGGTGCTCCAGTGTCTTGGTCTGAGAAATGCCAAAATCCACTCACATCATTTTTTATTCCTTTTATTCCTTAATTGAAGCTTGGTGGGGGGTTGGAAAGGGAAGAGGTGGCTGTGGAAACGGCAATAATCTGAGGTGCTAAAGAATGCAAATCTCCTGATCCTTTTTAATGCTTCCCATCTAACTAAAGGTGATTTTTTTTTTTAAAAAGTAAGTCTCTTAGATACTGTAGTAAGCAGGGAAAAATGGTTTCTGTTGCATGTAGGCATGTTAAAACGTTGAAAGCTTCTTCTCTACCTCTTTCTAACACAAATAAAGGATATTGTCTCCTCTTCTTGCAACTCTGATGCAAAGAAGCAGTTGAGGAGCTTCAAGCCTTGAAGTTTTGCTGTGCAGCGTTTGGGGGAAGGGAGGGCAAGGGCCAGGAACTCTTGTGGGTTAATCAGAAGTAAAATAATTACTTTCCTGGAGCTCTCCTCCTTTTTCTGCAGTGGTGTTTGGTTTTGGCAGTGCTTTGTGGCTACCCTGCTTATCACCACTCAAAACTCTGAGTTCCTGGTACTGAAGAGAAGTAGGTGATGCTCCTTCCCCTTTTCTTCCCAAGAAGGCTTATTTAGGAGAGTAGCATCTTCTTCTTCTTCAAACAAAATCTCCTCTTTGCTTCTAGATCACTGAGGCTGCATTATAACTTGGAGAGTGTCTGTAAATTAGTAATGTGGGCAAGCTACTAATTTTCTTGCACTAATTATCACTGTTACAAATAGCCTTGTGCTCCGCTAGCGCTGAGAGCTCCCTGCTGCTGGCACTGCCTGGTGTGCAGGGTTTTCAGTGGTGGTGAAGCATGGATAGTAGCATTTCTTACATGTTTTAGCTCTTCCCCAACCCTCCTGGCTGATGGGGCAATGGGATCTGGATCTGCTCACAGCCAGGCAATCCTGCAGGTCTCTGCTAACTGCTCCCCTGCTGCAGGAAACATCTTTAAGCCCTTTTAAGCTGTAAAAAAGTTGAGGAAACAAGAGCAAAACTCCTGGTTTGCTTCAAGCTGTAGCTGAATGACTGATGGAGCATCAGGGAGGGCTTTTTCCCTCTCAGAAGAGGTGTGTTGATGTTGCCCAGCAGAACACAAGCTCTCATTTTCAGATTGTAGGTGTAATTGAATGGCTGACCTTCTCAGCCTGCCTGTCTGGTGTCCAGCTCCTCCAGCATGTGTTGAATGACCCCGGGGAAAGAAAGCTGGAGTTCAGAATTACGTGGGTGTCGAAGGTTTTTAAAGCCTGGTATATTTATGCCCGTGATTCATGGCGATTCCAAACCCCATCCAGCTCTCATCCTGTGGAGGGGAAGTACCTCAGTCCAGTGTTATCATCTTTCATTTAGCTCTGTCACCTGCCAGAGCCATCTGCACTGAACTCCAGTTATATCCTTATTCTTTTGCCTCCAAATCCCACCTTACAAGAAGAAATGCTGGCTTAGTTCTGCTTCACACTCTCCTGTATGGGACTGAAAATGGTAAGCAGGGCATTTTATTTCAAGGTTGTGACAAATTTCAGTACATCTCACTCCTGCCTGCCATGTGAGAAGGTGTCTCTTTTGTCTGCCTGCAGCCACACGGGAAGGAAGTTGTTGAATTAAGGAGATAAAAATGAGATCTCCTCTTTTGCAGCAGGGCAAGCTGCTTGCTCCTCAGCTCAGCAGCACTCTGCTCCCATTCCTGTGGCAGGGTGGAGGGGGAAATCTTCATGGGAAAATGTGAGTGGACTCGTCATCTATTTGCAAGTGCGTAGCTGTCAAGGAAGATGATGACTAAGCTATTGCACAAGGTGCAGCTCTTTGGGGAGCTTGCCAGGATTGGACTGGGTTGTGATTGACTGATAAGAGAGCCTATAATATCAGTTGGCTGGTAATTTGATTATTACTGGTTTAATCTGGCCACTGGATAGGACTGTTTTTTTTTTTTTTTTTCTCCTCAGTCTATTTGCTGTGGGGTTTTAAGTTGAAAAGCTCATATTTGGGTTAAATTTATTGAAGGAAGTGAATGATTCCTGAGCCTCTGGTGAGGAGTGCTGGGTGGCAGGAGTGTTTAAAGCTGCTGACTTGACTTTGCCTCATGTGAATGTCTCTCTGCCTGGTTCTCACACAGTGTTGTCCACCTGCTCTGGTGCACAGATGGGTTGGAGGGTGCCTGCCCTCCCATTCAATATAAGAGAAAGTTGAGGCCAAGCACCTGCAGTTGAAGGTGCCAAGAGGTCACCAGCAGAGCAGCTGCTGTCCTGGCCTCCAGGACATTCTGCCCTGGCTTTGGGCTGGCACTTAGCTGGTGGGCAAGTGGGAGACCACTCTTCTGTGGTGACTGAGGCCATTCCTCCATGCCTTTGCTGCAGCATGGGTGGGAGGCCAAGCCTGGTCCCAGAAAGTGATGTTTCTTCCTCCTTCCCAGACTGGTTTGAAAGGCTGACGTGATGATCACGTTGTTAAGTCATCGCTTGTGTTGTGTGTGATCTCAGCTTGGCTTCCACGTAGGCATTTCCTTTTTCTTAATGCTGAGCTCTGCACTGACCAAAAAGAGGTACATGAAACCAGTTGCAGCATCTCTTCTGCCCTTCTCTGTTTCACATCAGGTGGTACCCAAGAGCATCTCCATGGCTACAGCAGATCATACCCAACAGGTCTTTCACAGGGCACTTTAGATCTGGGAAGTGATCCCAGTTTAGCTGTGCTGTGCCAGGAAGGGCCCTTTCCCCTGGGGCTAGGTGGGAACTTCTCTGCCTCCCTGAACTTGTCCTCTGGGGAGGCTCAACCCGTCCTTCTCTTGGACCAGGCAACGTCTGCACAGTGGGGTGTGGTGCTGGGAAGCTGGCAGAAAATGGGGTTTCTGGGTGAATGCTGCATCCCGTGTCACACCCACTGACCTTTGCTTGTGTAAATACCTGTGGCAGCATGAGTGGCTTCATCTCTGAGGGGCTGATGAAGGACCATGCTGCTTTTCCTCTTTACACTGCCCTGTTTTGTGTTTACAGCAGTGATGAAGGTCCATCAAAGCTTCCCTTCTCCAAATTCTGATCAAGGAGGAGCTGTGTGCCCTAATGCTTGCTGAGAATGTGTCCTCGCCAAGCCTGTCCTAGCATGGACAATGAGAAGCATTGTCTGAATGAGAGGCAGAGGTAGCATCTCAAAACCTTGGAAACCACCAAGCTGCAGGGAGGGTTTATGGAGGCTGTGTTAGGATTTTACTGGGTTCTTTGGGCTTCCCCGTGGTGACTCAATGGGCATATCAACAGTTCTCCCCTGTTACCTTCACCTAAGGTCACTTCCCTATCTACAGCCTATGCTACACTACCCCTAGGATTGGGTTGCCTGCTAAATTTAGTAAACCCCTTTACAGCTTAGCATGCATGCGTGTATGTAAAAACAGATTAATTTTGTGTTTAAAGTAGCTTTTAATGGGTTAGAGCCTAGTCCCAAGATTCACAACAAGCCCAGGCTTCCTCTGCTCAGGTACCAGGCTGGTTGCAGGAGGAACAGGAACCCTTCTCCTCCACCTTGGTGTACTTCAACACATGGATTGAGTGAGATGTGGAGTGCTGTGGGAGGGAGGGTTGAGGAGGCAACGTGGTCTGCAGCCGGAGGCATGTGAAAAGTGCTAGCAAGAGGGTTAGGTTTCTAGGCTTCACAAGTTTTAAAGGCTTGTGAAAATTCTTGGTCAGATATTTCCATTACAAACCTGCCTTTTCAGCCCCCCACCCTCGATCTCCCAGTTTCTATCTTTTTTTTCTATGCTGTTATGTGCCAAAAGAAGGATTTCTTGGCTCCACGTCCAGTGTAGCTGTTTCTAAGTAGATTTCTTAATCCCTGCTCCCTGTTACAGGCTCCTGGAGTAATAGTTTGAGGTGTAACCAGAGTTAGAGGCAAGTGGGTTTAGATCTGTGTGGTTGCAGTGAAGTGTTTGTTCAATCCTCACATGCCAAAGGAGCAGCAGACTGTGGGACAGCAAAGCAAGGAGGGTGAGAACCCAGAGAAGCATGAGAGAAGTGACCTCAATTACTCTGCTTTTCTGTTGCTGAGTGTTTTTAGGCCTTTTTAACAACCTGGCATGTTCTTGAGTTCAGTGAAGCTGAGTGTGTTGGGGCGGGGGTGTGTGCATGTGTTATGAGGCCGTTTTGGGGGAGAACTCTGGGATGTTGGGTTGTTGACTTGCATTTCACTGTTTCCAGAATTTTGAGGTCCCTTTAGGAGACTCTTACAGGCTTGGTCCTTATGGCTTCCTGGTTTTCTCCTCTTGTGACCCTTAGAGATTCACTTTGAATGCATCTTTAAGGATTGTTGTGTCTTCTTGTCTCACTCCCAACATTACGCTGTATCTGATGTTATGCAATGGACTGGACTGTGGAACTGGGACCAGTATGGCTAAGGAGTGTTGCAAGGTCTGCTGCCTGCTCACAGAAACATCAACAGTCCTTCACCTGAGGAATGAACAGCCACACGAGGGAGGTGGTGGAAGAAAGATCCTTCACCATAAGGCCCAGATGTAATTCAAGTGTGTTAAGCAAGTCTGTGGAGGAGCTGGAGCCTTTACCCTGATGCTGAAGGGGAGCTTAGTCTCCTTCTCTGGGTGTTCAAGGCAAGATGCAAATTGAAATATTGCCCTGGTTCCTGGGTCCATGTGACCTTCTTAAGCTGCCTGCCCAGACCCTAAAGACTCCATGTGCAGAGGTGACACTAACAGTGTATTTATCATTTCTTGATGTGTGAGTACTTGGAGCAGGCTGTTAAATGAAGCACAGAGAGGTTGACAAGGTGAAAAGAAACCTTATGGAGAGAAATGTGTGGTGGTGCTGCTCCTTAGGAGCACATATGCTTGGTGTAGAAGTGGAAAGGAAGGAACCTTGGTGGAGCTATAGCCAGTGAGGTCCCTGTCGTAGTAAAGGTTTAATTTCTTAAACTTCATGTTGTGCTTTTAAATTGAGTGAAAAAGTTCCAGCTCATAATGCAATTTATACTTTGAAATACACTGGGCTAACCTGTATGGTGCCAGTGCTGCAGAGTGTTGGACTAGATGATCTCCAGAGGTCCCTTCCAACCCTTGCCATTCTGTGAGTCCTTCTAAAGCCTCTTTTGTTCCTTAACCATTTTGAAACTATTTCTGAGAGTACCAACAGTACCTTGTTCTGCAGCATAAGGGATCTGGCTTGGGTGTAGAAGTGCTGTCTTTATATGATAATATACCTTAGGATGAATGTTGAAGGAGCAGTCTAACTTGTATCTACTGTGGAAGTCTTGGTGCTGGGAGTCTGTTGAGCCTTCAGTGGAGCAGAAAGTCAAAATATCAGTGTTGTAGGAAGCCTATCATCAGTAGAAGCTTCTGTGGTCCAAATTAAGTCCTGAATGTACCTCTACACATTCCCTGCATTCAGAGGGGTTTATAAGTAACACCACAAACAATGTTTTAATCTGGAAAGTGATTCTAGTGGTAAAAGTCTGCTGCTATGGCCTGGTGAAATACAATACAGCACCTCTGCTCCCTGTGTCACCTTCACAGCTCTGAGCAGCTCTCTGGGTTGAAGATTGGGAGCATTTTTCTGACATTCTGAGCCCAGTTACTGCCACTTGTTCCTTTGCCAGCATTGTCCTCTGGCTTGAACCCCACCCTGCAAGGTACAGGCTGGAGGAAGCTGATCCGTTGGGTCTGGCCCATGTCCTCCTGGGTGTAGCTCAGAGCAGCTCAGCTCTACGTGCACAGAATGGAGTCAGTGGTGCTTGCCCAAGTCTGGCTGTTTGGATTTTTCAATGTTTTTGTGTCCTTCTGAAACACAACTGTGGGTATACAGTGTTAAAAGCAAAAATAGGTGTGTGGATGCGGTGCTTACCCAGCTGGGCAGGCTGAAGAGGAGGCAGTTCCAGCTTGGGGAAGCTCATAGAGCTGCTTCTCAAGTCCTAGTTTGGTAGTTGTGTTGTGCTTATTGATGATAACTCCTCAGTTAACTTAGAGGAACTTTGGCTTCTGTAGGTTGAGTCTGGATTCTTCCTGTTGTCTGGCCTAAACTGAAGTTGCCCTTTTAAAATCTCAGGGTTGAGAACTAACTGCATACATCTGAGTTTTAAATTCTTGGCATATTGGGAAATTTATTACTCCTCTGTGAATTCTGATTGTTTAACTGAGGGATACTTTCTTCCACTTTTTTTCCCCCCACTATATCTATGTGGTGATGAGGGAGAAAAATCTTGCTTGTTGATTTAATCTCCCTTTCCAGTTGAAGAATTATCAAGATAGAGCCTGATAATGGGGCACAGCAATCTTGTTTCCAGTGCTGCTTTCTGATGCTCTCATTTAGTTGGGTCTGTGCTGCACTTACAGTAATTTTGAAGCTGTAATCACACTTTCTTTCCCTTTAGAGAAAACTGAAATCACTCAACTGCTTAGACATAATGTGGGCAGTAAATAATATCTTAAAACTTCAGGTAGTTAGAAGAAATCATATGAAAGCATCAAGCTGTGATATGATTCACTTAAGAGTTTTGATTTCCCTCTGTGAATTAACTCTCCTTTAACTTGCTGCCTGTTTCCAACCTGGGTCAAGCTCATTTTCCTCTAGGAATTCAAATGGAGAGTCTGCTGCTGGCTTCTCCTTTTGTCCACTGCTGTTTAACAATAGCATAGAGGTTAACGAAGCTGCTTTTATTTTTTTTTTTTCCCTGTCAGTGGTCCAATCTCTTTGTATAGTTGTGTCCAACAGCACACTGAACAGAAATAATGGGAAAATCTTGTTGGTGGAATGACTGGGGTTGTCATTTTGCAATACCAGGGTAAAGACCTGCTTAAGCTTCAGGCTTGTTCAGGGTGTCTGGTGACAAATCCCGCTGCAAGAACATGAAATATTAATTTTTCTGGCTCTTTTGCATTCAGCAGTGGACGGTTGCAGTTGGTTCAGCAGTAGCTTCCCATTTAGTATTTAAAAATGATTTTGTTACAGCAAAATCATTGGGGGTTTGGCATTAGAAGAAGGGTGAATTGTAGCCCTTAATTATGAAGTGGGGGAATAATTGCAGCCGAACAGACAGGCAATGGTCCAGCTCCTCTCATCCTGGGTGAGCAAAGCTTTTGTGCTGGGCCATCCCACCCCACAAATGACCGTAGAGGGCTCTTGCTGGATTGATTGGTTTTGATCCCTTTTAGGAGTGGATTTGAAAGCTCTAATGCTGGGTTTATCACAGCAGTCCTTCACCCTGTGGCTCTGAGCAAAGCTGTTGCTGCGACTGCCCCAAAGCTTCTCGTGGAGGCAGCGTGGGATGAAAAACCAGCTGTTAAATCCAGTTGTACTGGGACGTCAGTGGCTTGTGGAGGGGCAGTGGCAGAGTAATTGTGAGGAGAGACTCAAAGGTGCAGGGGTTTGCTGGCAGCCTGGCCCCTTTGCATGTGCGTGTGATGGAGAGATTTGAGTTTTAGGGAATGAAGGTTGGGAAGGGGTGGGGTGGGGTTGTGCTCTGTGGCACATGGGTGAGCTGGGACTTGCTGGATGCCACCTGGAGCAGGGAGAGACTTTTCCCTTATCTCTTATCAGCCAGTGGGTGAGGGCATCCCTTGCTCAGCAGAGCTGATGGCGACTGGACTTGCAGGAGTGTTTGCCAGTGGCAGTGCTCCAAGCAACTCTCACCTTTTCCCTCAGGAACACCTCTCCAGGCTGATGGTCCAAGTCAAAGTGCACCCGTTATCACAGAGGCATTGCTGTTTGCCCCAGATATGCCTCCTTGCCAGGCGTGTCATTGGGCAAAGACATCATTGGCCAACTCAAACCACACTTGAACCATGTTGCTCTGAGCTTCCAGGAAAGCTCATGCTGGGAAATGCAAAATGCAGAACTCCTCTTTGGGATACAACTTCACTTTTCTTTTTTTTTTTTCCCCTGCCTGGAAGCTGCTGAGCCTCCGTGGTGGCTGGTGGACGTATGGCAGTGCCTTCTCCTGTTGGGAATGTTAAAAATACCCACTACAATTTTCCCTTTCCACATACCAAAATATATTAATGTGCTGCTGCTTGGGTTAGTCATTTCCTCTTCCTTTGTTCCTTTCGCAACGGGGTGAAGGACTGTGGGCACATACTGCAGAAAATCTTGTATTGGTTAAAAAGTCTGAAGCTAAATAGGTTCTCCTGGGTTAATATCAGTCTTTGTTGGCAGAAGACTTTTGTTCTCATCTGTTAAATACACATTTAAAAATAAATCTGGATAAAGTCACTTTTATGGCGTTCATACTAAGAGACGTCTTTGCTGCCTGATTTATATTTGGAGGGGAAGGAAATTCTAATATGAACAAGGTTAATGCTCCTACCATGAATTTAATATATTCTTGCAGGAAGACTTGGGTGATAAGTTGCTGTAGGAAAATGTCCAGATTCTCTCCTTTATTTTGAGATTTCTTGCCTTCCTCCTGTGCCCTCGTGTCCATGCACGCATGCTCCCCCCTCCCTGAGTTCCTTGTGAGATCTCATTCAACGTGGGTGGAAACTTGGTGAAAGCACCAGCGTGACACTGTTGGGCTGTGTGGGGCTTGGTTGTAGGATAGTTTTGGCAGTCTCTGCACCACCGGGGTGTGGAGGTACAAAGGTTAATAAATTCAGCTCTTCCAACCTGCCTCAACACTGCTCTGAGCAACTTGTGAACTCTTCAAGGCTGGATATTTTTTGCTTCTTCGTTGCTGCTGCTGCTTTGGAGAGAAATTTGGAGAAAGGGTTCAGCACTGGGCAGTCTGGGGACCCACAGGAGAAGTGGTAGGTTTAAAACTTTCTTATATATCCAGAGGAAATTCAAATATTGTCTGACCAGTATGGTTAAGGGCAAAAGTTGAGGAGAAATCTGGAGAATTGAGCAATAAATTAAGACAGACTTCTTCATAAGTACCTGCGAACTTCAGAAATCCATCCCCTAACCAAAATGTCATCCTCATTAGTGATCTGTCGTGGTTTTCCTGTCATTCTGGTGCTGAGGACATCTGCTTTGCCCTAGATTTCAAGCAGAGGACAGCTTGTGCCTGCCCGGGGAGGTGAGGCAGAGACAGTGGTGCTGCTCCTGCCAGGCAGCCTGAGAAAAATCAGCGTTGGTGGGGCTGTGCAAGGAGGTAATTGACTCTTCTGGGAGGCATGGGCAGATAATACACTTGGGGCTTTTCCCTGAGTATTTGCAGCACTTGTATATAAAAACCTGGGTTGGGTTTTTTTTTCTTAATGAGCATTAGGCTCCCAGGACTCGGATGCCATTCATACTTTCACAGCACTCTGCTAAGGCACAAACAAAAAAAGCTGGACCAAAGGGCTTTTCTTCTTTTGTTTCTGTCTCCTCTTATTTTACATTTATTTTTTCAGGCTATAAACAAGAATACATAATACAGGAATGTATATTTAGATAGTTATATTTACTATATACAGGAGAAAAGGGAAAAGGTTTAATTCCAGCTGTTTTTCTTTGTGAATTGCTGTGAAAGTATGAGAGGAATTTGGATACTCAGAAGCTGCTGCTCTTACCTGCTTTCCTCTCTTCGTCCATGCTTGCAGGGGCTGAATTGGACAGAAAGAGATGAAAGGTTTGTAGCAGCCCCAAATTTCTCAAGAGATGATCTTCACATTTTTTTTTACTTGGAGTTTGAGGCTCTGTCTCATTTATGACCAGAGGGGAGTCAACTGTGTAATTGCTGTGGGTGCTGCGGAGCTTGTTTTAATCAAATTAAAGTAATAGAGCATGGCAAGGGTAGGTGCTGAAGTCTCAGAATAAATATAGTTATGCTGCTGCAACTTACTTCTGTGTCAGAACAGGGTGAAGCTGTGTTGGGGTAAGATGGCTTGATACCCTCATAGCTGAGACCCTTCACCTGGCCTTGTTTTGGCAGAGACAGCTTTGGGAATGATGCTGTACGTGGTCATCTCAGCAGATGGGGCGGGGGATAAGGTGGGGGACAGGCAGCTTTGTGACCCCAGTGAAGGATGAGCTGG
The DNA here is from genome assembly GCA_013401335.1 of Brachypteracias leptosomus. Taxonomy (NCBI): domain Eukaryota; kingdom Metazoa; phylum Chordata; class Aves; order Coraciiformes; family Brachypteraciidae; genus Brachypteracias; species Brachypteracias leptosomus. The sequence continues at coordinate 278,881 of VYZX01025146.1, read as the reverse complement.
TAATGCAGAAACCCAGTGTCCTGGGAAAGGGTTCCCTGTGAGCTGAAAGAGCTGTGGCAAAACCCTGAGCAAGGGCCTGTTCGACAGGACAAGGGGTGATGGTTTTAAACTGAAAGAGGAGAGGTTTAGACTAGATAGAAAGAAGAAATATTTGACGCTAAGGGTGGTGAGACCCTTGCCCAGGTTGCCCAGAGAGGTGGTTGATCCCCAGAAACCTTCCAGGTGAGGTTGGTCGGGGCTCTGAGCAACCTCCTGTAGTTACAGATGTTCCTGCTCACTGGAGAGGGTTGGACAAGATGACCTTTAAAGGTGCCTTCCCACCCAGACCAGTCTATGATGCTGTGATGGTTCTATGAAACTCATCTGGGCTGTGCACTGGAGCCATCGTCCAGCTTCAAGGACAGTACGTGTGCTATGGATCCGAGGTGAAGATTATACTGTGAATATATATTTGTACAATAGACCACAACAGATGTCAAAAGGCCTTTGTTGGGGTGCAGAGTGGCTTTAAACTTGTGTAAATGGCTTTTGTGTGTGGTAAACCCGAGCTGCTATGGACTGTCACATCAACTTGGCTTGTACAAACCTCTGCTAACTTTCCAGAGAGCTCATAGGCATAACAGAACAGGCATGGCCTGATCCCTCCCTCCTAGCCAGATTTCAGGTGTGGTTGTGTGTGTTTAATGCTTCTGTCTGGGTGACCCAAGAGTTGTGGCTTAAATCCAAACCTGGGTCCTGCTGCTGGATGGGTTTGTGTTGCAGGAGACCCCACGATGCTCAAAACCAGTGGTGGAACCACTGCTCCAACTGGTAATCTAAACTGCTCTTTGGCCCTTAATCTGCTGGCTTTGTCTCTTATTTTTAGTACCTAATCCTGTACTACAATGGCCCTGGCAAAAACCCAAGTTCTAGCCTTGCCTGCAAAGCCAGAACTAACGAGTTAATAGGTGGTGGGTTTATTGCAATCTCTTGTTACACCTTGAGCAAAGCCACAGGTTGCCGTGCAGCTGGACAATGCTGCAGCAAGACCAGCCAAGGTTGTTCTTAATCGTGTTGGTATGTTGAGACTATTAGAGATGTAAACTTAATTCTTCTCTAAAACATGGCCAACATGTACAGCTGCCTTGCTGGCTGGGTTTGTTGGCTCTGTCTGGTGGCTTTGGAGAAGTGAGACTTGTCTGCTGCCCAGCTTGCAGAGGCAGTGCTGACAGTTTTCCTTAACATCAGAGAATTGTTCATGCTGGTGCATTCATCTGGCTACTTGTGCTGCCTCTTTTGCTGTTGAACTGTGTCTTCTGATGTACTGCAGGCAATGGAAAGGAACAGATGTAAGGGGGGATCTTCTGGCTGTTTGGAGCTGCTGTGTGAGTGAGTGACCTTGGCTGCTGCTGCTCGCTTGGGATGTGAGCAAACCACAGGCTGAGAAAATCAGTGTCTCTGGTCAACCTTTAGTTTAGATCTTGCTGCTCTTTGGTCCTTTGTGAGAAAATGTAGTGAGTTGTGGTTTGTTTTTTTCTTCTTATTTTGAGAAGCGTCATTTCTCAGTTCCCCATGTAGGTGACTGAAGAGCAAGTATCAGATCTGGTCTCTGCTTGCAAGTAGGGAAAGGGGAAATGCTTACCCAAAAGACTGAGCTTGCTCCTCGGGTGTTTAAATGCCTCTCAAATAGTTCATGGTGGTGTGGGCAGAGCGTGTCTGTACACGGGCCCATGAAAGAAGGAGCTGGGAGGCCTCAGGGACTCCCTGGAAATAGTGATGGTGAAAAGTTGACTTGCTGACGAATGCTGAGAGCCTTCCTGGGCCACAGTCCTCCCCCAGCCCTCTCCTGCTTTGGAAGAAAGTAGTGTAAAGATAACTTGTTATCTTCTAACACACACACCCCTGTTATCTTCAAAGTCAGTGATTTTAAGGGAAAATTTGCAGTTTCTGGAGTCTGGTGTGGCCAAAGACACTTTTCTCTGGCCCTAATGGGTGCCAGCTTGTATCCCAAATAACATCCCCTCACAAATACTGCAAGAAATGTTTTGGTTTCCTAAGAATTTTCACTCATGAACAATATAGAGTCATAGAATCATTTAGGTTAGAAAGGACCGTTAAGACTGAGTCCAGCTGTTAACCCAGCACTGCCAAGTTTAGTGGTGACTAGACCATGTCCTTCAGCACCATGTCTACATGGCTTTTAAACCCCTCCAGGGATGAGGACTCCACCTCTACTCCTGGGTCAGGCCTTGACAAAACTTTTGGGGAAGAAATTTTGCCTCATATCCATTCTAAACCTCCCCGGTGCAACTTGAGGCCATTTCTTCTTGTCCTATCACTTCTTCTTTGGGAGAAGAGCCCAACTCCACCTGACTCCAACCTCCTGTCAGGGAGTTGTGCAGAGCCAGAAGGTCTCCCCTGAGCCTCCTTTGCTCCAGGCTCAACCCCCCCAGCTCCCTCAGCTGCTCCTCACCGCACTCCTGCTCTAGACCCTTCCCCAGCTCCGTTGCCCTTCTCTGGACACGCTCCAGCCCCTCAAGGTCCTTCTGGGAATGAGAAGCCCAAACTGACCCAGGATTTGAGGTGCAGCCAAGCTCAGGGGGACTGATCCCTGCCCTAGTTCTTCTGTCCACACTTTCTGGTATCAGTGTCTTTGTGCTCATGCTTTGTTGCAGGCTGTGGGCTGCTGGTGTGGCTGGGTCTGTGCAGTTCTGGGGTGTTTGGGCAGAACATGTTCTTCCAGCCCATTCCTTGCTTTGTTGCAACAATGGAGTTGGACACTTTCATCCCTGGATGAATGTGGGGTTGCTCATTCTGCTTTCACTGGTGGTAATTCCAACCCTGGGCTTTATCCCAGGTGGTTCAGGGCGTCAGCTGCCACGGTGAATCCCTGCCCTGCCTTATCTTGTATGAACTTGCCTGGATGGCCAGGCTGTGGTGGAAACCTCCTGTGTGCTCCCAGAAAACCCTTATGGGAGGTACTGGAGTCCTTGCCAGTGCTTGGACAAGAACAAGGTCATCTACCAGATAGTGGTGGGAGTGCCATGGGGCCATATTGCACTCCTGGCTTGCTCTGGGCACTGCTCCTGCACTTTGTCAGGTGTTGGCTTTGAAGCTGTATTTTAAAAAAAACCCCAAACCTAAAAGTTAAAGGTTTTTATTGAAGCAAAGCTGCTCTTTTCTGGAATTTAATAAATAGCGTGTGTGTTAACTAACATCAAGCAACTGAGAGCAGCCAGGGCCCAACAGATGGTACAAACAGCGGCATGTTTGGAATGGAAAATATTTACCTAGAGGGTATTTGAAGCCCTGAGATTGTGCTCTGCAAACAGCTTAATTGTATCAGCGTAATCAAGTGAAGAAGAGCAAGATTTATTGACAAGTCTCACTCTCCTCTGGCTGTTAGGAGTTCGTAGGGGGTGTCAAGCACTGAGCTTCACTTGAAGAGATCTCCTTGCCCTGCAAGAGTAACTTTAAGATGTGGTTGGCTCAGTCTGTAATTTCAGTGTCTACAGCACAACTCAAGCTGTCAGAGCAGGTATTTAAATGAGAGACACTCAGAGCTTCAACTGCTGTTTATGCTTCCCCCCAGTTTTCCTTGTGAGAGGGCTGTTGTAAGCAGAGCATGGAAATATAGATGTAAAAGTAGAGATTAAAAAGAATACACAAAATTAACTAGCTTAAATTTTGGCATCCGGGTCAAAACTGGCAGGGCCTTTAGACCTTCAGCTTTTCCTGGTGGTGGGTTCTTTGTGCATGTCTCCAACTTGCACAGTTTTAAGTGACCCATGAGGAGATTGTGTGTGGTCTTCCTGGGAGCTGTGCCTTTTTCTTTACATACCTGCCAGGTGAGATTTATATGTAATATCTTATTTTCCTGTCATAAAGAGCATTCAGGTGTCGTTGGCTCCTTGCTGGTGTTCATTTGGCAGTGATTTTTTTTGGGGGGGCATGGGTAACCCTTGAATGGGAAGGCTGAGGAGGACGTTGGGTCGTTGCAAGAACTCCATTCCCAGCATTTCTCACTTGCCAGAGTTATTCAGGTGTTCACTAACTTGGAGCAAGTTTGATGGACTGAAATCCCTGATGCTCTGACAGCAGCTTTCACTCACCACCTCTTAGTGTCGTGGCACAGAAGCTCTGTTGTCTTCCTTGTCTTGTCTTGAGGTGTGAGGAACATGGCTTGTTTTTCAGTGACATATAGGGCTGCTTAAAAAACCTAAGCCAAGCCAACCTCAGTTCTAACTCTGAAGGTATTTGTACTGTACCAGTGAAATGCCTTTAGGTTTTTCCACCAGTCCTCCTCAGACCTTGAGCCCAGTGCTTCAGTTAAAGCTCAAGAGCAGTCACAGAGAGCTGGTTGCTCCACTCTATGAATGAGGGACAGATGTTGAGTGGTTAAACATCTTATTTTTTTTTTTTTTACCTATGGGAGATCTGGGTTTAGTTGCCTTGTCCAGCCCAAGCTAATGGGTGTCCTCTCCTGAGGAGCTCTGAGTGAAGCTCAGAGGCCTACAAAAGAGCTGGGGAGGGATTTTTACAAGGGCTTGTAGTGATAGGATGAAGAGTAATGGATTCAAACTGCAAGAGGGGAGATTTAGATTAGAAATTAGGAGGAAATTCTTCACTCTGAGGGTGGTGAGGCACAGGAACAGGCTGCCCAGGGAGGTTGTAAATGCTCCAGCACTGGATATGTTCAAGGTCAGGTTGGATGGTGCTTTGAGCAACCTGGTCTGGTGGGAGGTGTCCCTGCCCATGGCAGGGGGGATGGAATTAGATGACCTTCAAGGTCCCTTCCAACCCAAACCACTCTATGATTCTTTGAAGCTGAGCTTGGGAGTGAAGCTGTTTTCAAAAGCATCCTCTTTGCAGCTGGCTGATACTGAGTGTGCTGCTAACTGTGTGCAGATTAAGGAAGAAAATACTGTTATCTATTTGAGGAATTTATCAAATACAGATACTCTGCTGAGACTTCTTGCTGTGTTCTAGTGGCTGTTGAATGTGAAGGTTTTCTTCTTAGTCCTCTTGCCAGCTTGAGAAAATCCTGGGCAAAATACCCCCATTAAAAAAGCCACTGCCTTAACTAAATCATATGTGGTATCTCTTAAACTGCTTGGTGTTTAACAAATGACATTGGTACCTCTATTTTCCCTCTGTAATGTTAGTTTTTCAAAGAGGCAGGAATCCCTGGAGATGATGTGAATTTTTGGGACCTGAGCATTTCCAGCAGCCGTGCCTCTAATGTGCTGGGGCTAAGCTGCCAGTGACTCATTAGCCAGATGGAGCTGTAATTTATTTCTGTCTCCTCAAGTAAACTAATCCCCTGGACCTAAACTGAATGAATATCCCGTGAAATGTGGTATCTGCACAGGGTGAAACTTGAGATTTAAATGCCAAAAAAAAGGCAAAGGGCATGTTAGAAAAATGCAGGGCAGTGTTAACCAGTGGAAGAAGTCAGGTGCAAGCACTGGAGCTCAGAAATAGTGATTTTCTGTGGCACGGGCTGTGTTTAGGGGAACAAAAGTGCAATTCTTTTGTTAAACACAGTGAGGGAGGCTGTGCAGGGCTGGGACAGATGCAGCTTGTTCCCCTTTTCCAGGGTGACAAAAGGGATGTCTTGAATTTACAGCTGAGAAGGGAACGTGTCTGCAAGTGGGCTTGGAACAACGTGCCCCATTAAATATCAGGTGAAATATCAAATCTGGAGGGAAGGTGAGTATTTAACCCAATATACCATGGAATTTAAACGTAGCTGAAGTTGCTGTGCCTCTCTTTGCAGTAGTGAGGGGATGTGTATGTGGGATTTTGGCCTTGCCTGGGGACTGCAGCTGGACTGGAAAGTTATCCCTGAGTGATAAGTTCCTTTGCCAGCATTTCTCGGGGGGAAAAAGTATTTAGAAGTGTTTTTGTGAGGGTGTCTCATGCTTCCATAGCTAACAGGAATGGGAGGAATGGTAAAACTCAGTCCTGAGGAGCAGTTAAGCTGGTATGTGAAGGTGTTTTTAAAGTTAATGTAGCATTCATTTTTTTCCTGGTTTAATAGAAGGAGCTTCTTTGTCTTGTTTCTTTTTGTATGGAATAAGGTGTTTTTTTTTTCCCTGTAAATTGAAGCATCTCTCTTAGGAGGAAAGGCTGAGAGCTCTGGGGCTGTTGAGCCTGGAGAAGCCTCAGAGGGGATCTGATCAATGCTGATCAAGAGCTAAAGGGTGGGGGCAAGAGGCTGGGGTCAGACTCTTGTCAGTGGTGCCCAGGGACAGGCCAAGGGGCACCGGGCACCAAGTGGAACCCAGGAGGTTCCATGTGAGCAGGAGGAGAAAGTTGTTTGTTGTGAGGGTGTTGGAGCCTGGCCCAGGCTGCCCAGAGAGGTTGTGGAGGCTCCTGCTCTGCAGAGATTCCAAACCCACCTGGATGTGATTCTGGGTGCCCCTGCTTTAGAAGGGGATTGGACCAGATGATCTCCAGAGGTCCCTTCCAGCCCCTTCCATTCTGGAATTGCTTCTATTTTTTCCTAGATGGCTTGTCCATGTAATGTGGGAGTAAAAATGGGAATGGAGTAACTTTTTAAAGTAAGATTAAAAAACAAAGTAGCTTTTTTTGTAGATTGTTGGAGGACAACTGGAAACTGTGTGAACCAAAACACTGGCTGTTTACCCCAGGGCAAGGATGCCACTTTTATAAAGAACTCTTGACAGGGGTTGGTGGCATCTGCTCATTTTTTGGACACCTCCAGGGATAGTGACTCCACCACCTCCCTGGGCAGCCTTGTCCAGTGCCTGACCACTCTTGCAGCAAAGAACTTCTTCCTAATGTCCAATCTAAACCTATCCTGGTGCAACTTGAGGCCATCACCTCTGGTCCTGTCATTAGTTACTTGGGAGAAGAGCCCAACCCCCGCCTCACCACAACCTCCTTGTAGGTAGCTGTAGAGAGCAATGAGGTCTCCTCTCAGCCTTCTCTTCTGCAAGCTAAACCATCCCAGTTCCCTCAGATGCTCTTGGTCCTGCCTTGATGACCATCATGCCCCCTGACAGGAGCCTTTATAATGTGTGATTTGGCCTGAGCACTTGGTGTTGGGTGCTGGGACATGTTGGGTGGCTGCAGGGTATGATTGTCCTGCTTTGCTCAAAGCAGTTGGGTGAACTTGTGGTCAGCTGGGTGCTTGTGAGGCAGAGGTGAGCTGGTCTGGGCTCTTTGTGGGTTTAGGCAGTGTAATTGTTGCAGTAATGTATTGTAATGATCAATTTAATTCCACTTGTGAGAAGGCTGCTTAATTACATGTTTACATTGGGGATTAACTTTTCCTGTAAGCATTCAATATTGACTTTGGCTGGGACAAAGTTGCAAGATCTGCTTCCTTCAAGAGATGCTGAATATTAGATCACTTAGTACAGGAAGCTGGTTTACCAAGTAGCTGTAACTAATCATTTTGAAAGCTCCAGCTTAGTCTTGAGCATCTGTGGTTTTTCTCCCCACCAGACGAGCTTTTCCTCCCATCACTCTCAGACCTTCTGAAACTTTGTGTGCTGGAGGTAATTCTAGACTCAAACCTTTCTATGTGCTCATGGCTCACTGAAAAATAAATACAAACTGGGAGGAGACTTAATGTTGGGACAACTGATGAATAATTAGTGTATTGAAATGTTAGTCTCTTATTTGGGTAACTTAATAGGCAAATTAGAGTTGCCACTCCTTGCTTTCTGTGCTGCTCAGTGCACTGTGCAAATAGATGATCACAGTAACTCCTCTCTGTCCAGAAGCTGTTAGATACAACAACTCTTCCCTCTTGAGCTAGAGCCAAGCTCCAAACCAAGCTCTCCCCAGTGTGGTAGGATGACAGGACAGTTTACTACAGCTTCCAGCATAGCCAGGAGTTGAAGTAAAACAAGCTTAAAGGTAGTACTATTGGGTATTTAAAGAGTAATCATCTGTCTGCCCAGGAGCAAGGAGAGCCTGTCTTCTCCCTGCACCATGCAACTCCTGTATGGACTTGATTTCCTGTAGGAACATCTATTTTCTTTTTCTAAGCAGCAGTGGAAGTACTCCAAGAATATTCCTTAAGGTGTGGGGCAGTTCTTCATACCATTTTTGGGGCCATCTCACATCTCAGCCTTGAAGAGAAGGCTTAAGGAAGACCTTATTTATGTCCAGTATTTAAAGGGTGTCTACAAAGAAGATGGACACTCCCTTTTTACAAGGAGTCACTTGGAAAAGAGGAGGGGTAGTGGGTAGAAGTTACTCCTGGGGAGATTCCCATTAGATAAGAGGAATTTTTTTTGAAACAAGGACAGTCAGCCACTGGAATAATCTCCATCCAGGGGTGGGGGAGTCCCCAGCATTGGGCACTTTCAAGATCTGGCTGGACAGGGTTCTGGGCCATCTTACCTAGACTGTGTTTTTCCCCAGAAAGATTCAACCAGATGATTCTTGAGATCCCTTCCAACCTGGTATTCTATAATTTTATAATTTTATGATTATATCTAAGCCTGTGTGAAACTCTCATCCTCAAGTTGGTTGAGGAGCAGCAGAAGGGCAGAGTGATGTGTGACCATGCTTGGAGTCACTAGTGGTACAAATGTCCCTAAATGTTGGGGGATGCTGCAGAGAAGGCTACAAAGATTATGGGACACTCAACCTGGGTTGGATCCCTTGACTTTCATTCCCAAGAGAAGGAGCCTCCCAAGGGACAGTTGAGTTGAAGAGTCATCTGCTCACATGGAGAAGGAAATGTAGTTGAAGCTCCTGCTTTCCATGGTGGTTTTTAAACTGAGCTGGTGAATTGGGAATTGCACTTGCTTAATTAGAATTTTGATTGTGTGGTTTTTTCAATGGTTGGTCCTTTTGTTTGTTGGGTTTGTTGTATTTTGTTTTTTTCTTGGAACAAGCAGTCTGAAGAAGATTTGGATTCTTCCTGCAAAAATCCAGGTCTGTTCATAGTGATCAGTTGTGAAATAGGAAAATCTGGCTTGTCTTCTTCCCAAAATTAGGGGTTTTTTAGCTTCTTTCTGACTTTTTAAAACTCTGTGGTTCCTGCTTTTAAAAACAAAAAAAGTTTGGGGTCTAAGTTGTGTTTTCAGCAAATTATCCTGGAGTCTCCTGGTCTGTTGGTGCCCTGCATGTTGTACTGTTACATGTGCAAAAATAAGTAACAGATCTTCCTGTTTTCCTATAAATGTGTGGAATTTTCCTGAGTTGAAAGCTGGGGTTTAGACTTCAAAAAGCAGTGTTGAAAATACCTGATTCTTTATGGCTGACTTAAAATTTAGGGCTCTCTCCCTTCTTCCCCTCATTCCACTTCTGAAGCTGTCATAAATCTGGGAACAAAAGGAAGTGGAAATTTAACTCCCACTTGCCAAGATAAAAATCTTCATTCATTATATTTGATTTATGGCAAAAAAAAAAAAAAGTGTTGCTCTGCATGTCCTGGCCCTTGATTCACAACCTCGGGAAGTGCTGGCTCATGTATTTTTGAAGTCAAAAGCTTTAATTTTATGATATTCACTTGGGAAGGGAGAGTGAGGAAGACTAAGGAAAGAGGAGAGCTGCTCTCTTCCAAGACCAGCAGTCCTGCACCCTGCAGTTCCTTCCTATCCAGGCTAACAACTTTGGAGCAGATGGTAAATGATTCCAGAAGTTGTTCCTTGATTGATAGAGTTTGGTAATTCTATTAAAAGCTATTTAAAGGCTTCTTTAAAACCTTCTTTTATTATTATAATTGATGGGGGAAATAATATCAAGGAAAACCTGTTCAAAGCCTAATATTGTTCTTTTTTTTTCTTGCCTCTGCAGGTTTTTTTAAAGATACATAGCGAAGCAAAAAGCACAATGGAGTTTTATGAGTCTACCTACTTCATCATCCTCATTCCTTCCGTGGTTATCACAGTCATCTTCCTCTTCTTCTGGCTCTTCATGAAAGAGACTTTATACGACGAAGTCCTCGCGAAGCAGAAAAGGGACCTAAAGTTTCCACCTACCAAGGCTGATAAAAAGAAAACGGAGAAGAAGAAGAACAAGAAGAAAGAAGCTCAGAATGGGAACATCCACGAGTCTGACTCTGAGAGCACACCTCGGGACTTTAAGCTCTCTGATGCCCTGAGCACAGATGAAGAGCACGTCGCTCCTGTTCCCTTGAGCGTGGCTGAGGCATCCACTGGTGTGAGAGAACGGAAGAAGAAGGAGAAGAAGCATAAGGCTGCTCAAGATGATCATGTAGCTAAGGAGTCGGAGGGATCCAAGTCTTCAGGCAAGAAAGTAGAACCAGTCCCTGTTACAAAACAGCCCACTCCACCATCTGAGTCAGCTGCAGCTAAGAAGAAGCCTGGGCAGAAGAAGCAGAAAAATGGAATGGGTATCTGATGTTGCATATGCTTCTTGCACAGAACGCCAAAACTGTGTTCTGCTTCTTGCAAGGCCACAGAGTGTCTCTCTCAACTCTTCTGCCTGGTCTCTATGGGGCAAAGCTCACTTCTAACCTTTCCCTTTTTATGAGCTATTGCTTTCCCCCCCCCTCTTTGTCATCTGGCAGCAATGCTTTGGTTTTCCTCCTCCTGTCCTTGCTTTCTTCAACTAAAGATGGAGTGAAACAGAGTAGCTCCTATCTCTGCTTTAATCTGTGGTTTGGTTACCTTGCTTTCAAGATACTAAAGTTTTGATTGCCTGAATTAAGTCATTAATGTTTGCTGTGTGCATTCTGATGTCAAGCTATGAAAAAGCAGAGCCCTCAGGGTGGTTGCTTTAATAAGGAGGGGGCATCTAGAGAAAACTCGTAGCAGACTGAGCAAAATAAATCACATTTGAAGTGCAGGCTTAATGTACAAAGAGGTGTTTGGTGGCTGATTCATGGAAAGAAGCACTTACAGCTGCTTCCCACCTGCTACACCTCTGTAATTGAGTGGAGCTGATGGTAAAACTGGTCCAGCCATTGTAATTGGAACATCCAACCTAGAACAGACCAAAAACCATGGTCACAATGGCCTGTGACTGTCCTCAGCAGAAGTCAACGTGTCTCAGTGTGGTTCTCTTTGAATAGAAGTTAAAAAAGAATAGAAATACCCAGTTTCAGAAATAAAAGGGTGATCTGCAAATACCTTGATTTTCACTTAAGATGCAGGGGTAACAGGTTTGCTGCAGGGAGTGAGGAAAAAGAACAACATTGCTGCTTGATGTGGTGGATTTTTTCCTTTTTCTGAAAGAAGGGAGAAAAAAAGACCCACCCACTGCCAACAACAACAACAAAAGTCTCAAATCTTGTCTGTGGGTGTTCTCCGAAAGAAATCTCTGTGGCATGGTTAAAATGTGGTCTGCAAGCTTTGTTCTGAGGGCAGCCACAACTGCTATCCTTGATTACAGGAGCTAACACCATAACCCCATGTGTCAGCTCTGACAAGACTATTGTAGGGCACAGACTGGCCAAAAAGATAAATTTCTCACTAGAAACAGCTTTTCAAAAGACCAATTCCCTCATGTGAAACACTTATTTTCTGCTTCTCACAGTCCCAGTAGCTATTGGGGGTGTGTGTATAAAATACCCAAGTGGGTTCGTGGTGGGGGGAGTCAAATTCTTCCAGCAGATGAGGAACTAACACGGGTCGTCTGCTCTGTCAGCAAAACCTGGATGGGATTTGTTCAACTGTCACTTGCTCTATGTTCTGCTTGCAGATGAGATTCCTCTCTGTCCAAACTCTAGGTGCTGTGGCTCTTGATTCTGCTAAACCTTCCTGGGGCTTTGGGGTCTCAGCTGATACGGGAGGTGTATGGGTTTGTGTGTGGATAACTTGGGTTCTGGTTTAATACACGTGGGTTTCTCTTTTCTGGGAGTGGGCTTTGGTTATTACAGATTGATTTAAGAGGGGTGATGAGGATATAGAGAAGAGCATAGTGTCTCAATTGTCTCTTACAGATGATCAAGATACAAAGACTGATTCTGTTGTGCCTCCTGCCAAAAAGCAAGAGCCAGTGCTGATCCACCAGGAGATAAAGCAAGAAAATGTGTCAGGAAAGAAGAAAGTCTCTGCAAAGAAGCAGAAGGTTGATAATGGTGAGGATACAGACTGTGATTTAGTTCAGATAAACTTGGCTGATAAACCTTTCTCCCATCCATACTTTAGTTTCTCTTCCTTTGGAAAAGAAACTCATAGAAGAGTAGCTCTTTTAAATTGAACAAGAAGGCATTCCAGGTAGGAAGGATTTGTTCAGCCTGAGATACTGTTTGATTTTATGAACATCTGGTACCACTGAAGGTGGGATGATGCTGTGAACCTTTCTGAGCTCTTCTCAATCCAGACATCCACACTTGGATTGAGGAGTACTAGGTTGACTTAAGGGTATAAGCTGAGCAAGGCATGTCTGGAACTGCTGCACTCCTCTGCCCCAAACAAGACTGCAGCTCTTCTAGCTGGTTCCTTTGACCACGTTCCTCTCTCATTGTCCTTTTGTTAGCGAGCTGTTGCTCCAACATAAACTGCTCATCTTTGCTGTCAAGGCCTTCACTGTTTGTCATCCCTCATTCTCTGCCAAGATGCTGTTTCTTGTCTCCTCTTGGCTCAGTGTGCCTCTGTTTGGTTTTTTCACAATGAGAGCCATTGTGCTCGTGGCTCTTGGGAAGAGCGTGACCATCAAGTCCTGTGAGGCCACCTTGTTAGCTTCTCAAAACTCATCTTTACTGGGACAGCCATGAAGAAGTTGTTGGCTGGTGGGCTGCTCCTGCAGTAGACAATGTTGGTCACTGTTTCCTTACACTTTGGTCAGGTCATCAGGGTCCAGATTAGTTGTGGGCCCTGCTCAGACCAGGGTGAGCTCCCAAATAGTGAAGGGTTTCTGTACATTATAACACTTTCAAAATATTCCTGGATAAAACCTACAGATGAGGAACCCTAGGATGTGGTTGCCTTTTATGGACGTTCTTGTGCTTTTCCTGCTGCATCCATTGCCCTTTATTGAGGGACAGTTTTATGGCCCACAAACGAGTCTGTAAGTGTCAGTACCAGCTCAGGCAGCATTGAAGCTCAGCTGTCAGTGAGACACAGGAATAGCTCATGCATTATTTGAATGCAAGCTGTTCTCTTTTAAAGCCACCTCTCCAAAATGACAGAGCAAAAAGCTGTGATGGGCACCTGAATTAGCCAAGACAGTGCTATGGGGATTTAAATGTTGTGAAACATCTCGTTGATATCAAATAGATATTGAAAGATGGGGAATAAAATGAAAAGGGGACTTAAGGAGAGGAAAGGAAAAGGTGAGGATGGTAACTGGATGAGGTGGTGGATATTTTTGCAAGAGGAGAGCTCTCCTGAGCTTGCAGTGTACCTGCAGGTGTTGGCTGGCTGCTTAAGTGGAAAGACTCTAGCAGGTGACATAAAAGGTCCATCTGGCCTATTCTGCTCCTCAGCAGCAGCCAGAATACCAAAGTGTTTTATAGCTGGCTCCCTGGCAGCCAGGAATGCTTATTCATCTTGGGCTGGTGCCTGAAACCTTACATCCCACCTCATTCCTCCTCTCCTCTCTGGTCTGCAGCATGGCATCTGCTGTCCACCAGCCCTTCAGCCTGGGCTGGCTGGGTCAGTGAGCTCTCCTGCTGTGCTGTGGCTCTGTCTAGGATGTCTTGCTTACTCCAGGCAGCATGGACCAGCAGTTCAGGAGCTGGGCAAGCAGCAAATCCAGCTCTCTTGCTGGCCTTACCTGCTGGCCACGGTCTGTTGCTCTTCCTCTCCCCTCCCCTGCTCATCTTGGGCTGAAAAGTTTGGGCAGAGACTGATCCTCCCCACGCTTATATGGTGCTGTGAGAATGGAGACCTGAGGTTGGTCAGTACCTCTGGGTACCTCTCAGGATGTTAATGATGCCTGAAGCCTGCTCTGACAGATGAGACATCTTCATTAAGTGCAGTTGAGTCTGCATAGGAAACAAGCTTGATTGCTCTCCCTACCACATGTTCTGGTTTGGTTCACAGGTGGTGTAATTGGGGTGAAGATGCTGCAGTAAGGCACCAGTTTGTGACAGAACAGGGACAAAAGACTTTGCTCCTACTTCAGGGGTGCTGAATGATTTCTCACACAGCCAGGAGTGAACCAGACTCATTGAGGCTGTGTGGAACTTTCTGGTTGAAGTGAAATGAAAGTCAAAATGTCAAGGTGGTTCTCTGCTACTTGTTAAAATGCAAAAAGGCAGCTTTGGAAAGAGAAGTTTAATTGAAGCTATTAAATTACTATGCATTAGAGACCTTTATTTAATGAACTAACTTGAGCTGTAATGAGTTAAGCTGTGAAGGATAATAGGAATAGAGAATATAACTAAATGCTGAGGTTAGAGAGGCTTCAATCCAACCATCTAATAAGTTACACACCTTTTTTAATTATTACAATGCTTTCACCCATCCTGTGGACTTTTGATTACAGTTCTGGTGGATGAACCTCTTATTCAACCAACTACTTACATTCCTTTGATGGATAATTCTGACTCTGGCTCTTTGGAAAAGCGAGAAGTGGTTGAAGTAACAAAACAAAATGCAAATGAGGGGATCCAGAAGAGCAGTGGCAAGAAGCTGAAGAATGAAACAGATAAAGGTAAGAACTGGAGAGTGCAGCCACTCTGGCATAGCCTGCTTGCAAACCTGACCAGGGAAATCATGCTGGGTGTGTGAGGAGGGGGATCCTCTCTTGTGTGCTAGGAAGAAGTGATTGGAAGGAAGCATTTGTGGCTGCAGGACACTGTTTGTTCTTGTCTGTGCTCCTTTCTCCCCTGTCTTTGGCACTGCTGAAAGGGTTTTGTGCCATCTGAGTCCTTTGAGGGCTGACTGTGGCCTTTTGTGTCCTCCCAGCAGCAGACGGGTGCTCACAGACCACACAGGCATGCAGGGGAGTTTTGCAGTAGGTAGTTAAGGCACCACTAACAGTGGTGGGCTCTGGAGCTTTCACTGCAGGCTCTTGGAGTCTTCTTGAGGCTGGGAGTGCAGCTCTAGGGCTCTTCGTGGAGCTTGCTGGGGCTGACCAGCCACTGTGTATCTCTGAATGCAGCAGAGTTACCTGGAGCAAATTGTTGCTCGTGGAGTCTGGCCATTTCCAGCAAGACTTTGAATTTTCCTTTCAATGCAGTTGGAATTGGTGGGGACAGGGGAGCTTCCTTCCTCTCTACAGAGGCCTGGAGTGATTCTCTGTCCCACCCTGAAACTTCAAATAAGCCACTGACCTGCTCAAATCATGCCAGACTTACTGAGGTATGAGATGAGACCCTCAAATTTGTGAGCAGCCAGAGGGGAGAAGCCAAGTGACTGAGCAACACTGCTCAGGTTTGTGGAAGCCTGGCTCTCCATCACCACCTGGTCCCTCACTGCACTCTGCAACCTCTCTTTTTCAACTTGTCTTCAAAAATGCTCACTTGAAAGCTCCCTGGCAACTTTGTGGTGTCTGGGTTGGATTCCCACTTGCCTGAGGCTCCTCTGGTGCTTCTAGCTCAATGGCTGCATATTGCTGCCCTGCAGCATCAAAGCCTCTCGTGTGCACCCGTCCCTTCTCATTTCCTTCACGAGCTGTAACCTTCTCTAGGAGCTCCTAATTCTCCTGTGTCAGCTGGGATTTGCCCTCCCAATATAGAAATCTTCCCCTATTCTAACTGTAAGCTTCTTGGATGCAAGGGCAAGGTCTTCCCATCTTCAGGGAGCAGAGGGCTCAGGCCAGGCTGTTAGAGATTCCTGCCTAACCAGCCTGTGCTCTCAGGATTTTGGCATATTCCTGGTAACAGCATCACTGATGATGCCAATGCAGCAGTGATGTGATGTGAAGTCTGTGACCAAGACTAAGTTGGATTTAGGGCTAGCAGAGAGTGTGCTGGAATGTCTCAGCACTGCCCCCCACACCTCCCTGCACTCTGATATTCAGGGGTTTGGTTTTTATGCTCCATCGTTTCTCTCAGGGGTTTAGTATCACTGCTGCTCTTTCATTCTTCATTTATTTGTCAGACTCTGGAGGGCCTGGGTGTGATGCTTGGTTTCTGTGGCATGTTTAGCACACGTGGGGAGAAACTTGGACCCTTCTCCATGAGCTTTGGGACATTTTCTGAACCAAGCATCACTTCTAAGCTTTTTTCCTTTATTTTCCTCCAATCCCTTCACACACTTTTGTGCACTGGTGAATATTTGACAGACACTGGAAGCCTTGGTCTTGTGGTTCCATTTAGTGGAGTTAGGGGGCCACCTCATGACCTGTGTGTGTGCAACCTGGTTTTTATATGAATGTGGGGTTTTTTTGTTTGTTTTAGAGCATAGTTCATTTAAATTGTTCCCTTGTTTGTGTCTTTCTAAACACTTAGTCAACCATTAAGAGCGATCTTACTGATTTATCTTCCTACTGCTGAACTCTTCAGCAGCAATTCATTTCCAAACTTAGATGGAGGGAATATTGTTCTGGTTTCCATATATTGTAATATAAAATGTGCCAGTGTTTAAATTCATTACCTTGCCATTTGCATATTGCTTGTGGAGCCAGCCTGTCCTTTCAATGAGAGCTTGGTTTGAATTACTGTCATAACACACTAGAAAATACTCTTCAAGCTTCCACATTTCTGCTATTTTTCTCCTCCAAAGTCTGTGTTGTGCTTTGTCTCCTTGCTGGCAATGCTATAAATGTTACCAACTGTACAAACAAAGTGGTGGGATGTTGTTTTTTCTTTTCCCCCAAACTATCAGCTGGCAGATTGTTATCAGGTTTAAATTGGAGAGAGGTTGTTTTTGCTGAATGCTCGTGACCTCTTGCTTCTTGGCATTTCAGACTTGAAATTAAATAGAAAGCATAATGATACCCCATCACAGGCTGTTTCGAGGCAAAATAAATAATCCTGTATGGAGTCCAAAGTAAATATATCCTCCCTTCTGTGTCGCAGAGAATGCTGAAGTCAAATTTAAAGACTTTGTGATGGGCTTGAAGAATATGATCTTCACTGAAGAGGAGGCTCGTTGTGTAGTGGAGGTGTTAAAGGAAAAATCCAGTGCCATCCATGATGTCTTGCAAAAGGTGAGTGACCATGGAGGGGTGGGGAGAGGAGCCTATTAAACAGAAATGCTGTCAAATTAGGGATATTGACACTCTGTTGTGATTTCTGCATTCTGTCTTTGGAAGACTTTATCCAGCTGGTGTGTGCTTGCTTTGCATGCAGAAAGCAGTTGTCAGATGTCTGTGTGCTGCCATCTGCCATCCCATGGGCTGCCTAAACAGCCTGATGGCTTCTGACCACTCATAAAGAGCAGACAGAGCCGTGGAGAATGAGGTATACAACGTAGGGTGGCTGCTGCAGCTGACTCCTTGGTGGCTTGGGGAGGGTCATCTGGTGACTTCCAGGAGTGATCTTCCACAGATGTGTAGAAATTAATAAAAAGTTGCTGTGGCTGTGCACTTGCTCAGCTAATTTGCAAGTTTCTCCATCTACAAGTCTATAGATTCTAGTCTGCTGACTTCTCTGGGTATTTGTCATAGGCTTGGAGGGTGATTCAGACTTTGAAGGAATCTCACGGGGGTTTTAGTCTGACCTTTTACTCAAAGCAGAGCTAGCTCTGAGGTTAACCCAGGCTGCTCAGGGATTTATCCAGTCTGGCTTGAAACCATCAGGGACTGAGACTGCACAGCCCCTCTGGACAACCTGTGCCAGTGCTCAGCAGTTCTCTTTTTTACAATTTTTTATTAAGATGGAAGAGAATGGTGACCACCAATATATTCATAGAATCATAGAATCATCAGGGTTGGAAGGGACCTTAAAGATCATCTAGTTCCAACCCCCCTGCCATGACAGGGACACCTCCCACTAGAGCAGGTTACTCAGAGCCCAATCCAGCCTGGCCTTCAAAATGTCCAGGGATGGGGCTTCCAGCACCTCTCTGGGCAACCTGTGCCAGTGTCTCCCCACCCTCCTGGGGAAGAACTTCTTCCTAACGTCTCATCTGAATCTCCCCACCTCTAGTTTTGACCCATTCCCCCCAGTCCTACCACTACCTGACACCCTAAAAAGTCCCTCCCCAGCTTTCTTGTAGCCCCCTTCAGATCCTGGAAAGCCCCAATAAGGTCCCCTCGGAGCCTTCTCTTCTCCAGCCTGAACAACCCCAACTCTCTCAGCCTGTCCTTGTAGGAGAGGTGCTCCAGCCTCTGATCATCCTCGTGGCCCTTCTCTGGACACCTTCCAGCATGTCCAGATCTTTCTTGTATTAGGGGCTGCAGAACTGGACACAGAGCTCCAGGTGGGGTCTCACGAGGGTGGAGTAGAGGGGGAGAATCACCTCCCTTGACCTGCTGGCCACACTTCTCTTGATGCAGCCCAGGATACAAGTGTCTACTCCTCCCTCTCATGACTCATTGGGACTGTTGCTTTTTGCTTGTAACCTCTTGTTTGTCACCCTTGAAGTGTTTCAGTTGTGTGTTCTTCTGCAGATGTGGTACCAGGACAGAAATGCAGAACTGGATGTGCCACTTCAGTTAATGCAACACGGTGGCACATCACACAGTTTGAGTTGGAAGAGGCTTCAGGAGGTCGTGCAGTCCAGCCACCTACTCAAAATAGGGTCACTGGAGCAAGTTACTCCAGGATTTGTCCTGCTGGGTCTTGAAAACCTCCATGGACAGAGAATTCACATTCTTTCTAGGCTCTTGTTTCAGTGCTTGACTGAAAACCCAGTAGTGGTGCACTCTGTGGCATTGCCTGTTCTGTTTGGAACAGCAGCCAACTTGCTGGTTTTTTTCTTTTAGAGGAGGGTTTGGTGTTAAAGCCAAACCTGCAGGATCAAAATGGGCTCCTGGGTTTGTATAAAACCAAAAAATACAGATTTCTGTGGATGGAAATGGGAATATTTTCCAATCTGTAGTTTTTGCAAGACACTGACAGTGTGTTCTACCACTAAGGGAGAGCTTCCAGACAAGTTGAGAGTACATTTATGGGACTGACACTTGTTGCTTCTTCACTTATCAGACTTTGAGTGAAGTTTGAACATAGAAAACTTCCCCATTACTGCAGTTACTCCATTTTTAGGACCAGCATACAAGTGGGATCACCTCTAGTCCTGCTCCCTGTAGTATCTCTGAAACTTTGTGTGTCAGTGTGCCAGCAGCAATGTAATGATGTCAGCTGGAGGCTCTGCTGTGAAGTGGAAGGAGACATCAGATCAGTGTCCCCTCTTTTGCTTTGTAGTGAGATATTTCAAGAGCTGAAGTTGGTTGGGTTATTCCTGCCAGGAGCATGGGTTGGACCAGGTGATCTTCCAAGCCCCTTCCAGCCTCCATTATCGAATGATTCAGCATCTCTGCCTCTTTTTCCTTTATTTCCCTTAATGGCTGCTCTTTGTTTTCCCCAGTGCCACCCCAGCAGCTCTCTTCCAACACGGAAGCACCTTAAGAGCCCATTTATTCTCTTAATTGGTTTCAGTGCCTTGGAAAATGCATTTCCTTGCCTAATGAAACTGAGGCTGCAGGATCCATTAGCAGCAGAGTTGGGCACTGGTGGTGCCACGTACGCCACGCAGATTTGGGGGCAGGAGTTGGGGGATGTTTCTTCCTCTCAAATTCTCCCTGCTGATGTGTTGTGCAAGTACTTGTGGCATGTATGATCATTTTTCTGTCCTCCTGCTGCAGGCCAGCAAGGCTGAGTCGGCTGCAGCTGCTCATCAGCTCCAGGACAAAGAGAAGATGCTCACTGCCATGAAGGAGGAGGCAGCTGTTGTAAAGGAGCAGTGCAAGCAGCTCACCCAGGTAAGCAGAAAGAAATTCAGGTGTAGAAAGAGCCATGGGAGAGGAGCAGGGGGGTGTAGGACAAGCAGCTACCAAGTGCTGCTTTACTGAGCTTAGTATAAATTGAAAGGTGGAACTTTAAATGGTGGGAAAGCCTCCAAGATACTGTATTTGGGTTTATGGTGCTATTAATGTATTTATGCAGAGTTATTTTCCAGTTGTTTTTCCAGGGTGTTCATTTACTGAGGCTTTTAAGCTGAGACTCTTTCTTTTCAAAAGGTTACTTGAAAAAGATGGTTTTGTGAATGCAAATCTTAAACACCTTTTTTGCACCCCAGTTTTTCATTTGGTACATGCTCTAGAAATTCACATGCTTGGGTGCTTCTGGGCACAACAATCATCACTTTTCTTCAAGAAGGAAGCTACAGAAAGTGCAGACAACCTGCTTTAGCCTCTGGTTTGTTTTAGAGTCATGGGGATGTTGATGTGCCTCTGCCAAGACTAGTTTATGAAACTTGGCTTTATTATGAAGGCTTCAGAGAAAAGCAGTTATGGTAGAAAAATAATTAGGGAGATAGATTGAATTAAAGTGGTGGTGTTGGGTTGGTGGCTGGACTTGATGGTCTTAGGTCTTTTCCGACCTTAATGATTTTATGAAAGACTTTTGGGGGGAGAATTCTTAGGAATGTTAGGACATAAGGTTCATAACGATCATGTTGTGGGACAAAAAATGGGCACAGAAAGTTGGGTGGCTAAGGATAGACCAGAGGACCATGGGAATTGGGAAGGGAAAAGGGGAGTGGGTGTTTTGTGAGCCCCTGGCAGGGAACAGGTAGGTGTTTGTGGATGGAATCTAGAGGTTTGGGGTAGTTAATATGTGACTGTGGGGAGAAGAGACTTATTTGTGGGGAAAAAAGAAACAAGCTCAGGATTGCAGGGTGAAAAGGGGGGAGAGGTATCTGCTGCTGAAGAAGCAGAGGGAGCATGTGAAGAGCCTGGGTGTGGGGAAAAAACATCTGCAAAGTGGTGGTTGTGGAGGCAGGGCTGGAGCTGGGGAGGTGTAGGGGTCATTGGGGGGGTTGCCATCTAGGTTGGAGGAGGAGAAATAAATGGGCATTCTGAAAGCTGGGAAAAAATGGGTAAAAGCCAAGTTGCTGCAGTGCTGAAGTATTGGGATAAACAAGGAGGAAAAGCTCAGCTTGGCTGACAAAAAGCTCTTCCCTTCTGATTAACGTGTGTCTCTGAGAACACTGCCAGAGCTACGGAGGGGTTTCAAGATGCAGAGATGTTCCTGCAGGCATGTTGCTAAAGATAACTGGAGAGGATAAATGAGAGCAAGAGGTGCCTGACCTTGGAGGTATCTGGCAAAACACAAGCTAGGTGAAAGTTAATCTTCCCAGCATCTCTGGCACTGCCTTGACGAGGTAGCTGGGTTAGTGAGGGCTGCAGATGGCTGGTGGGATGGGTGGAAGGTAGAAGGAACCTGCTTTATGTCCTGGTGCCCTAATTTTGTTGCATCTTAGCAGGTGCAAATATGTGGAAGAGGCTTTGTCTTGAGCTTCTCACACTGTATTTGCAGAAGTGGCTTAAAACTATTGATGTGACTTGAGTTCATAAATGTCTCTGTGGACAAACACGGGCTTGGGAACTCGTGTCAATTATTTCTCTCTGGAGAAACAGCCTCCTGAAG
Organism: Brachypteracias leptosomus; assembly: GCA_013401335.1. Lineage (NCBI taxonomy): Eukaryota > Metazoa > Chordata > Aves > Coraciiformes > Brachypteraciidae > Brachypteracias > Brachypteracias leptosomus. Next base: position 257,520 of record VYZX01025146.1, on the reverse strand, counting down.
CTAGGAAGTTGGATCTAAAAGGGAGAAGAGCTTTTATTTAAATTAAAAAGTGGTGGGGAAAAAGCTATAATTACTCTGAAGAGATGGAGGGTATTCAGGCTAATAATTTAGAGCACTTAAATGATGTGTCAAGGCTCCCTGGCACTGCAAGGAGCTGCGTGCTGTGGAGACACCTGAAGCTTAGATGGTACAAATACCTCACTCTGGGAGCTTGCTCAAAGCTGGACTTAATGTTTTTGCTTACTACAGCAAGTGCATTTTGATTGCAGAAGGGCAGCTCTGTGGATTTCTCAGGTGCCTGGCTTGAATTACTGGCTAATAAATGATTAATTTAAATAGCTTTCAAATGGAAATGCACGTTGCTACAATACGGCATCACACCGGTGGGATTCAGGGCTTCTCTGGTGCTTGCTGGGTACTAATAGCCCATCTCCTCTGGCAAAATGGTTGGCTACAAAGCAATTCCTTGCTCTAAAATGCTTTATTTTGCCACACTTCTTTCCCTGCGTTCTTCCCTTTTGCTAAACTTGGGATGAAAATCCGAGCTCTGCCCTGGGTGATATCTGTGATTCATAACATCAGGACTCCATGTTTTTTGGCCAAACTCGATAGAAATAAGACTCCAGCTCTTCTGAGACAACAGAAGAGCAACGTTTAAATTGGCAAAACCTCTTTTTATGTGATTGTTTTTTATAAATGTGAAATTATGCTGGTCCCAAATCCCCCTGAGGTTTGGTCAGGTCTAATGCTGTAATTTCTCCGAGCGACGATCGATGCTGCCTTTGGTTTGATACACTTGCTGTGTGTTTAGTTATTTTCAAACACTGCCTGCTAAGCTCTGGAAGGACACAGTAGATGACTTCTTCCCCTTTTTCTTTCCACTCTCACCCAAGGAGCTGGTTGCAGAGAAGGAGAGGAATGGTTTGCTCACTGCCAAGATGCGAGAGCGCATCAACACGCTGGAGAAGGAGCACGGCACGTTCCAGAGCAAGATACATGTGAGCTACCAAGAGTCTCAGCAGATGAAGATAAAGGTAAATACTTTAGGAGAACTGGTCAAGATGATGTTCATGCACGAGCAGGTCAGTGCTGAGAAATTGCTTTAGCCAGGGTGGTGCATTTGTTGGTAGCTTCTACCCTGAGCCCTGACTGGAGTGTGGTAACTGGTGGTATAACCCATCTGTGTGAGGATGGGCAACTTTGTGCCATTTTTCTGACTTAAAAGAAAGACAAGATGTTTTCACAAGTGTCTTTCATAGTCTGTAAAAGACCAGTGCCAGCTAGATAACCTGCATCTGATCTAGTTACTTTTCCTTCATGGTATTCTGCTGAAATGTTATTCAATTAAAGTGTAAAATCTAATTGAAATACTCAGCTTAATGATCAGCTGATGATCATTTACCAGCTGATAAATCTCATCTTTTAAATTAGAGTGACAATATAGCACAATATACAAGAAATATCATTGCCTGGGAGGGTGCTTTGCTGAAAATATTTGAAGGGTTGACACTTGTAATTTTTTTTAAGACCCTTGTTAAGTCGCCTGAAGCTGTATTATTATGGAGTGACCTCAGAAGAGTTTGTTTCATCAGATTAAAAAGTTTAATTTGAAGTTTTCTAAGAAAAATGGCTCCTCTTTTATACCAACTTGGCTGGTGATTAGATTTCACATTAGGTTTTTTTTTTCCCCCTATATAAGTGTCACATCAAGCCCAGAATGTGAATTTTCAAGCTTTAAGAGGATGAGCAGAGAAGCCAGTGCTCTGGTTCTGCTCCCCCTGCTGCTGTGCTCTAGCATTGCAGAGAACCTGAAACAGTTGTCAAAGCTTCCAGTTATAGAATCAGAGTGGTTTAGGTTGGAAGGGACCTTTAAAGGTCATCTAGTCCAACCCCCTGCAGTGAGCAGGGACATCTGCAACTAGAGCAGGTTGCTCAGAGCTCTGTCCAGCCTGACCTGGAATGTTTCCAGGGATGGGTTTTGAACCCTTGCTGCTGTTGGGATCTTTATATCTGTTGGAATTAAAAAAAACCCCAAAAAACCAAACAAAACCCAAAACAAAACCAGCCAAACAAACCCAAAAAAACCTCAAAAAAGTTCCAAGGACCAGCTCGTTACCTATGTTGGTGCTGAGCTGGAGGTGGCTGCCCTACAAGGGACCAGTGTCTCCTGCTGTGGCCATTACACAAGCATTTGGCATTTTTTATATACAAAATGCTCCCTGGTGACTCAGTAATTTGATGAAACTGGGTGTTGGAACTGGTGTCAGCCATACCCATGAACTGGCACTGGTGGAGGCAGAAAGTATCATAGCTGTGTGTGCTTGAGGAGTTTCAGAGCAGGCTGTTGGGCTGTCAGACCAGCTATGCTGTTTGCATATGCAAAGTCCACTTTTTCCCTTTGAATCCTGTCTTTTGATTTGTTTCCACTATTTTAAAGCAGGCTTGGGTTACAGGCCTCAGTTGCTGAAAATCCAAAGTATATTATTGCCTAAATAAAGGGTCTATTTCATAACCTTGACTTCAGGATGTTAGATGAGGACTAGCCTTTTGCAGTTTAAATGCTGTAATCTGTGTATTGTTAATTATTTTATGCTCTTCTTGCTTTGTTTAAAGGCTTTGTAAACTTCTAATGTTAACTCACAGCACGTTTATTTTATTTTCCTTTGAAAAATTAATATATTGATATCTAGTAATTGACAAGTATCCAAAGTTACACAGCTGAGCAACACTTGTGTCAGTGTCCTAAATAACACTTGTGTAGCCTTATTTTTTGTTTAAAAATAGATTGATACACTGATTTAAAAGGAAATCAGTATTTTTGAGCAAGAGGGGCTGAGTTGCACCATTTAATTTAAGAGTGGGGGTGTGAGGAAGGGCATAAACCTGCCCCTCTCCCCCAAAATCCACTTAGTTTTATTTACTTAAACTCTTGTGGTATCTTACCTACTGTTACAATTTGTTGAAGTGTTTTTTTAATTGCTCCTTAGTTTAATCTTTCTTGGAATTTGTCTTTTCTTTCCCCATCAGTTCCAGCAACTCCGTGAGCAGATGGAGGCAGAAATAAGCCACCTGAAGCAGGAAAATGGTATCCTGAGAGATGCTGTCAGTACTTCTACTAATCAAATGGAGAGCAAGTATGTTAGCAGCTACTTGGTGTGTTTTTAAGCTTTCCCTGATGAATTGTTCTGGCTTCTGCTCCTTCTGTTCCATCCCTGAGTTTGTGGTTAAACTGGGAGCACAGATATTTTGGGCTGGGGAGGCAGCTATTTGTATTTGCATGGAGCCAAGGCTTTCAAAACAGATACTGGCTCTTGCCAGGATGAAGCTTGAGCTACTAGAAAGTGGGAGCTGAGGCTTTAGCAGGAAGAAGCACAGAATTGCTCAGCCACAGTTGGTTTTGGTAGGGTCTGTATCCCTTCCCCTAGGGCTTTAGGAGAGGTGCTGATGCTGGTCTCCTGGGAGAACAGCTCTAAACTTTGTTCATCAGTCTTGCAATAAAAAAAATCAACACCCTGCAGTTAATGGTACCACTGGGGCAGCACTTGGATTTGTCTCTGTAGAAACAAAGGCACCTCAAGGTTTTGTCTTGTTCTATATATTGGGATAAAAGCTGAGCACCCCAGTAAGGCTGTAGTCAGATGGTGAGGTGCTGCTGGTGGGCTTCTGCATGTAGAAAATAAACCCACAATTGATATCCTATCAGATATTTGTTACTGCTGGAGACCAGACTGTCAAAACCACTCTCAGCACTTGGAAAGGGCTTCATATCTTCCTTTTCTGGGTACACCATTGCAGGGATGCTGCTTCTATATGGACTTTTCTATTGTTCTGCCCCCTGCTTATGTCCTGCTGGGACAGCTCAATCCAAGGAGCTCTTGGAGAAGGGTGCTGGTACCCTGATTTGAGGTGTCCTCTTCATAGAAATGAAGCTTCATTGTCTTGTAGACAGATATCTTGAAAAATCCTTCATGCAGGCAAACTTGGGATAAAAATAAAATGCTTTTTATTTGCTTAGACACAAAGGGGGAGCCTTTTAAAATTCTTCCTTTGGGCTACAGAATGCATCTTCTCTCCATTAGTGAGAGAATGCATCAGATACCTCCTTAACTTAATAGAGAAGTCCAAGGCCAGGAGACAACATACATTCCAAAGGGATTTGTGCAGTTCTGTGGTTCTATGAATAGTCTTGACTAAGTCTGAGATCAATAACCCTTTATGGGAAGAGGAAAGGAATGTGAATTTCAAGGCAAGACCTTGAGCCTCTTTAGTTTTATATAAGCCTGTCCAAATGATGCCCATCAGCTCCCAAACAGTTTGAAGGATCTGATGCTTGGGGCTTCTTGCTGACCTTTTGTTTCTGATTCACTGGCTTGTAGCTGCTGTGCTGCTGGCCAAGAGTACATGACCCTCATCCCTTCCCTGGGATGAAGTAGTGTGGAAAACTCCACCTCTGGCTGCAGATGTAGGACTTGATGTTTGAGTAGCTGCTGTTATGGCCTAAAAAACCCCTAAAAAACTATGGAAATGTTTCTTTGCAGGCAGTCTGCTGAGCTGAACAAGCTACGCCAGGATTATGCCAGGCTGGTGAATGAGCTGGGGGAGAAGAGCAACAAGCTGCAGCAAGAGGAGCTCCAGAAGAAGAATGCAGAGCAGGCAGTTGCTCAGCTCAAGGTGATTTGGGTTTTCTTGGCCTCTTGAGTTGTGCTCCAGCCTTTACCTGAGCAGGGTGGGATGTGAGGTGTGGGGGAATTGCTTCAACTGTGTCCCTGGCCACTCAGTCTCTGTCTTGAGATGTTCAAGTGTCTATTTTCAGATAGGCTGAGCCAGCCTGTGGGTTTATTTGATGTTTTTATTCAGTACTCTGGGTTTTGAGTGATTCCAAACATCCCTATGAAGTGAAACTTACCCTTCCAGGTAAATATCTTTATCAGGCTTAACTGGTGCTGTTGAGCTTTTCTTTCTGAGTGTACAATTCCTGCAAGATTTGATGTTTTGGAGTCCTCCATCCAGAGGGCATTGTCCTTGCATGATTTTTTTGATTTGAAACTACATACTTTTGCTTAAATATCTGTTTAAATTTTTAAATAAATACACTTTTTAAGAGTTAAAATGTAAATGGACTGGCTTCTGGATGCTTCTTTCTCCTTTTCTTTGGAAGAAAAGTGTTTTTTGTGCCTCTTTCTCCTTTTCTTTGGGAGAAAAGGTTTTTTTGTATGTATTTTTTTCTCTTTTTCTTTTTTTTTGGAAGAGAAACTTAGTGTTTTGGGATGAGAATGTCAATCCAGAGCTTGTTATTCTTTTATATTTGCAATTATATCTTAGTTACCAGCAGTTCTCCCTGCCTCTGACTTGTGCAAGTGAAGAGTTGGCATCTAGAGCTGAGACATGTTTTAATTACTAGGTGCAAATTTATGTGATGCATGGCTGGTCTGGCTTCTGGTGTTAATTCTGAACTCACAGGGCAAAGATCTGATGCTGTTCTACTACAGAAACCATCCTGTTAAGAGCCTCTAATGAAATCCTGTTCACAATTTGCCTTTCAAATTAATAGACTAAACTACTCCAGGAGGAGGATTACAGGGCACTCTGTCTCTCTGATGTGCCCTCAGGGAAGCAAGAAGCAATTTTCCTTCATTGCTGTATGTTTGGGGAACAGCACTGAAGAAATGCACTCTGAATGCTTCAAAAAATAAATTCAAAGGTTAGACTTCTCTTCATCAACTCTCCCTTCAACCTCAAGGTCCAGCAGCAGGAAGCAGAGAGGAGATGGGAAGAAATCCAGGCTTACCTCAGGAAAAGAACAGCAGAACACGAAGCAGCACAACAAGGCATGTATCAAAACCCCCAAATAATTCTCCCAGCAGTGATTTGGCTGCTGCCATTTGTCCAGGTGAAGTCAGCACCCTGGAGAAATAGGATGTTGTGACACTGGTTGGTTTGAATGTTGCTGAACCATGGCAGGCTGGAATGAGGCCTCCCTGTTGACAGTTGAAAATGATTTCCCTCAAAGTTTAAATAATATACTCAGGAATTAAAATCCTGCCCTTTCTGCTGCAGATGTGCAGAATAAGCTGGTGGCCAAAGACAATGAAATCCAGAGCTTGCACAGTAAGCTGACTGACACCATGGTGTCCAAGCAGCAGCTGGAGCAGAGGATGCTGCAGCTGATGGAGGCTGAGCAGAAGAGAGCTACAGCAGAGGACTCCATGCAGATGCAGGTGCAGGTAGTGTTGCTCATCTCTCTGAAGGGTTTGGTGTCTTCCCCCTGCTTTGTGCACATCAAAACACAGTAATAGTCTTGAAATGCTGCTTTAGTAAAGCTTTTCCTCTGAGTGATGAGAAAACTCTGGTCTATCATCCAGCAGCTTGTGAGGTGAGACCTTCTGTGTGGTGCTGTGAGGAGGTCTGGGGCCATCTCAGACCTGAGAAGTGCTCTGGGCAAGTCAGGAAAACCATAGAATGTTTCAGGCTGGAAGGGACCTCTAGAGCTCATCTTGTCCAACCTCCCTACACAAGCAGGGACATCTCTACCTAGGGCAGGCTGCTCAGAGCCCCATCAAGCCTCACCTTGAATGACTCCAGGGAGTCATTGTACTGGCCCAAGCAACTTCCCAAGCTTTGAAGTGACACTATGGTCTGGGGAACACCCTGGAAGAGCAGCTGTGGACTTTTGATGTTTGTGTGAGCTCTTCTCCTAGCATCAAGTGGTGAGAGGCAGTGTGGACAGAGCTCCTGAGGGCCTCAGGGGAACAAAATGATGGGGCAGGGAATGTTTTGATACACAGCAGGTTCTTGGGCTTCCACTCAAACAGGTTGATCTTAGTGGGGAGAAAAAATGAAAGAGTCTTTGGAAAGTGTCTGACATGTAAATGCTGAACTGTTCTTACTAATGTAATCATGGCTAAGAGCTAATCCTAGCAAAAGGTGAGTAGCTGCAGATCTCAGCCTGCTTTTCTTTCTCTGCTCTCTTACAAGGAGCTGATAGAGCAGAATGATGCTTTGAATGCTCAGCTTCAGAAGTTTCATTCCCAAATGGCAGCCCAGGTACAGCATGTTCTCAGACTTTCTTTTGTAGTCCTCAATTGTGAACTTTCATTAAAAGTCAGATTTAATTTTTTTTTTTGGAGGTGGGTATGAGATGTAATGCTGGAAGCAGAGACTTGTTAGCACCCTCTTTTTTAATAGTTCTCAAACTCTGCTGTCCTTTTGGGGGAGAAAAATCCACTTATCCTCCAGTAGAGGCTTTAATTTATAACCAAAGGGTAGAAAACCCCTTGGAATGTTTGTTTTCTGTAGTTTTGCATGTGTACAACTCTGTCTTGTGGTTCTTTAGTCTTTTTTTTGCAGACCTGTGAACCACCTGCTCATGCTTTTCCCTTGTGCATCAGGTTAGGAAGCATTGTCTTCTGATAGAACCTGTATAAAGCTGTTTGTTCATTCCAGTGGTGATTTCTGTGCAGAAGAGAAAAGAAAAACACCACAAAACCCCCACCAAACCTGGAAAATGCCTTCTCAACTCTTTTAGTCTCTAAAATTTTAGTTTGCTGAGTTTCCTTGAGAAATTTTATGTTGTAAACACTGGGTAAAACCTCAGAGTCACTGAAGCTGCTTCCATGTAGAGCAGGGTCACAGAAAACAGCTCAGAGGCCATAAGTTCTGTGGGCTCAAGTGGAGACTGTTCCTCTGCAGTTGAGAGCTGCATTCTTTTAATCATGGGTGTGCTTGATGTAGTGTGATTAAATTCAGGCATTGGACTCAAACTCTGTCATCTGGCTTTGCTTGAAGTGTTTTAACCCACTGGGTTGGGAGAGTAGTGAAGGAAGAGATTTATATTTTTTTTTTTTCTCTGATATGATCCACACAAGGCAGAATAGGAATTGTTAGAGGATCCTATAGCTACAAACTCTGCAAGATCCAGGATTTTTTTGTGGGGGGGAGGATAAGGCTAGGTAAGGAGAACCATGTACCTGAAGCACAAATGAAGTGGAAGTTCTACCACAGCTGCTACCAAACTGGATGTGAATGGTCTGCAAAGGTCCCTCAATACCTTGATAACCAGGGTGATCACCAGATAAGAATGGGCTTTTTTCAGGGGGGAAAAAATGCCACTTGCTGATCTTATGCTGCTCTTTCTCTTCCTAAAACAAATCCTGATGCACTGTGCAAGGTTTTCTTTTAAGAATTCAAGTGGTTTGTCAGCAGAATGTTCTGCAAAGCACTTAAGCCTTGAGAGACAAGTGCTGGTGATCCCCGTGGTTTGTTTGAATCTGGGAAAGGGCAAAGAAGATGGTTCATTTTTTTTTCCTCTCATGTTGCCTTAGGCTAAAGGGGAAGGGATGTTGGTATGTGATTATATTCCTTCAATGTTCCTTAGCCAGGAAATAGTTGGAAGTGTCCCGTGCCAGTTGAAAATGAGACAAATCTCACAAATGCTATTCCTGGCTTGCTGATTTTTGACTTGCTTTGCTTCCAGCTAATTTTTTTTTTTTCTTTTTTCCTTCTGCAGACCTCAGCTTCAGTCCTGGCAGAAGAACTGCACAAAGTGTAAGCACTCATTTCCTCTGGTATTTGGGAGGTGTTAGTGGCTTTTAGTGCACACCACCTTCCCTCCACGCACGTGTGGCGTGAATGGGAGCGACTGGTGAAGGAAACTCTGTGCTTTAAACTTCTCACCATGGGATTGACTTTGGGAGCTGGGAAACAGCTTCCTGAGGATTTCCCTTCCCTGCCTGCCCTCAGGTTTGGAGCCTGCTGTACGTGGCTCTATAGGCTCCACAGAAAGCAATGTTTCCTCTCTTGTTTCCCCACTACCTATGGGCAGGGACCAGTGCAGCGTGCAGGAATGTGCGTGACCATGAGAACTGTGAATATTTGGGTTATATGGCTGTGCCAGGAGACTTCTCCCTTTGGGAGATGGGGTGGTGGTTGTGTTTCAGAGCTAGGGAATGTCTCATAAATTTCTTGGCAAGCAAAGAGCATTTAAAATGGATGGAAAAGCTTTTGGACCCAAAGTGTACTGTCAGCAGGATTTTGAGTAGGGGCTGACCTGAAGGGCCAGCCTGTGTTTTGTGTTCAGCTGATGCTCCATGTACCACTTCCATCCAATACTGAGATGCCATCATCTCTTGTTTGTGCAGGATTGCAGAAAAGGACAAACAGATCAAGCAGATGGAGGACTCCTTAGGCAACGAGCACGCCAACTTAACCAGCAAGGAGGAAGAGCTCAAGGTATAATAAAAGCATGTGTAAAAGCCAACTGATACAGGGAGAGGCTCGTTGGCTGTGTGTACAAAATGAAGCCCTCAAGGCTGCTGCCTTTGGCTCTAGAAACAGCTCTTTCAGCTACAACTCTGCTGATTCTGCCCTTCTAGGCAAGGCCAATGCTTGATGCTGGGAAGCTCTTAGAGCATCACAAAACAGTGGGGGTGGGAAGGGATCTCTGGAGCACGTTCACCCAGAGCAGGTTGCACAAGATCATGTCCAGGTGGGTTTGGAATCTCTCCAGAGGAGGAGACTCCACAACCTCTCTGGGCAGCCTGGGCCAGGCTCCAACACCCTCACCCCAAACAACTTTCTCCTCCTGCTCACATGGAACCTCCTGGGTTCCAGTTTGTGCCCGTTGTCTCTTGTCCTGTTGCTGGGCACCACTGACAAGAGTCTGGCCCTATCCTCTTGCCCCCACCCTTTAGATATTTATAAGCAAGCTTATAAGAAGGATAAGAAAGCTCAAGGCTTTTCCTTTCTATTGCCTCTGGAGTCCTTCAGAAAATAACCTGAAATACTTTGTGCTGGAGAGTGAACTTACCTGAAATACTGTCTCTATGCAAAGTGCAAACTTTTCTTATTCTCCTTCCTTCAGGTCTTGCAGAACATGAACCTATCACTGAAATCAGAAGTACAGAAGTTACAGGCTCTGACAAATGAACAGGTAAAATAGTTGTTTCATTAAATACTTAATTTTACTCTCTTCTCACTACCTATTTGGTCAGAAATGCCAGTGTGGCCCTGTTGGCTCTAAGTGAGCTCTGCTTAAGCACATTAAAGGTGTGAGGCTACTGAATCAGGCTAATACATGATTCCCTGGAGTTCTTACAGCTGGTGGGAGGCCTAGGTCTTACCCTTCCTTCTACCAGTGGGATCTTGTACTTGGATATCCATGTTACTGAAGCAATTTGCTTGGTTGGTTTAGATTTGCAGAGTGCAGGACACTCCACAGGAGTGAACACAACTTGAATATGCAGCCCTGGCATTTACATACAAGGGTGATAAGCATAAAAAAACCCCAAAGAAAGCCCCCCACACTGTGCATCACCATATATATCTTCCTAGAACCAAACAAAATGCTCTCCCTTTATTACTGTGTGGCCTGTTGATTACAGAGGTGGAAATGAAGTATTTAATTAAGAGATAATCCTGGTTGGCAAATGAATCTCTGGGAGATCATCTTCTCTTTGTGTAATTGCATGCTTGCCTGCTGTATATTGATGTTTTAAAAGTGCATGAAGAGAAGCTTACCCCTTTCACTCTTGCTAGCAAGTCATGTGCTGAGAGGCCAAATGACTTGTTTTAGCTTTTTAATATTGTGGAATGAAAGGTTGATTGAATCATGTGATGTATCCTAAGTCTGGGTTAATCCTCTTTATATCTAGGCTGCTGCTGCACATGAGCTGGAAAGGATGCAGAAAAGGTAAATAGCTCTGGGATTTGATAAACAATGGTTGTCAGTCTTTTATGTTCTTTTTGAATCAATGCTTTCTGTGAGACTGGGATGAGGAGACGTGTTTAATGCTTCTGCTGTGTCTCAGCATTCACATCAAAGATGACAAAATAAGAACCCTTGAAGAGCAGCTCCGAGAAGAACTCGCTCAGATCTCAAACACAAAAGAAGAATTCAAGGTAAGATGCAGAGCAGCTGCTCTTGTGCTTATTTACAGTAAGTCCTCCAGGTTTTGGTGGTTGTGGAGCAGTTTGTACAGTTGGGGATTTGTAAAACAGAACTGACTTTCAGGGCTAGGGTAAATTATAGTGTTCTGTTTGCCAGGCAGGAGCAATGTGGGGTGTCACAGGAGTAGCAACAAACTGCAGCAGAGTAAAAGAGAAGAGGTAACAAGTTAAGTGCCACGTCTGCAGTTGTGAAGAGTGAAATCTGGAAGAGGTGGTTCAGTAAAAGCTATTGAGGTTTTCCTGCATTTCACCTTCTAATACGACTTTGGAGGCCTTGGTGTGAGCCTTTGTTGCTTGGCTTGTCATGTTGTTAGGGCTTTCATTTTCTCTGTCAAGGTAGGTGTAAAAATGCTTATTTTTCTCCTGCAGTTTTCCAAATTGCTCCTCATAAGGCTGCAGCTTAAATTGCTGAAGCTTTTAGCTCTGACATCTGGGGTCTGCACAGCAAAGCTGGTGCTTGTTTCTAGATGGTGTGCACAAAGACACAGTTAACTCCTCCCTGTCCTCTGCCACCTCAGGCTTTTTCTTCTGAACTTTAGCTGTTAGAAGCAGACCTGCCTCCTGGGAAAGGTGTTGACTCCATCTTTTTAACTCCTTTTAAAGCTCATGGTGGGTACTGCTGCTCTTCTGATGCTTCTGGTGAAAGGTCACTCGTTCTGAACCTCATAATGTTCAGTTGGTAGTTGTGAGGAACAAAGCAGGTGGGTAGTGGCAGAGGCAGTGTGTTTCTGCAGAGGAAGCCTCACAAGCCTCCTGGAGCTCTTTGAAGGTGTTTGCAAGCAGGTAGTAAACTTGATTCGGGCATTAAAGTGGCACTTTCAAAGAGGGTTTGATGAGAGTCCCGTGCAAGGCTCTGTAGTTTCTCCAAGATGTCAGAAAATCAGAGGGAAGATGTTTGCTCAATAGAATGGGAAACAAAATGCAACTTCAGTTGGTTTTTGTAATGAAGCCATCAGCTGAATCTTCAGTGAAGTGTGTGCTGGGTAATGGGTGCATCAACTGCAAAGGGGAGTGGGAAGAGGTGGCAGAATTGGGTAAGTTGGCAAGACTCAAGTTAATGCCTCTCTCAGCATGGTGGAACCTTTAAAAATGGCAGGTGAAGTGGTGGAAAGGAATACAAGGAGGAATAAGCTGAACTTGCTTTAGTGTGATGGTTTGTGTAGTAACTATTACCTAGGAAAAAGGTCTTAGAGGTGTGCTGGGTGGTTATGTGCTGGAATCAACTCAGTGCTAAGTGATGGCAAAAATCACCTGGAGTTCTTGGGCAGTGAGTAGAGAACTGAACCCAGTCATGATCGTGATGCTGTGGGAATCCATAGTGTGCCTTCAGCATGAATATTGTGTCCTTCTAGTCTCTTATTCCTCCTGTCTTTGATCCCAAACACAAGCCAGACCAGCTCTGTGCTAAATGCTTCCACCTGAGGAAGTGCTGCTTTTTTTTCCCCATGCACATGAAAGGGGGAAAATCCAGGTTCAAAACAGAGCAGTTGTTTTAATCCTCACTGTTGCTGTCCCTTCCTGCTTGGCTTGTCCCTCTAAGGCTTTGGGTCTGAAGCACACATTATGTGTCCTGCTTTTTGCTTTTGTAAAGCACCAGGTAAGTCTTTAAAAAGACTTTGTAAAGCAAAAAAAAGCAATAATAGAGGGGGATTTTAAGCTACAGATGAGGAATCCAGGCAGGCAGCTTGTCTAAGGGAGCAGGAATGCTGGAGGGGAGGCAAGATCCATGGTATGGATCTTTCTCTTCCTAATTCACCTCTTCCCAGCCTGCAGCTGGACCAAGTGTGGGAGCTGGGCAGATCTCTCCTTGCTGGGCATCCTCAGTGTTAGGGCAGCTGGAGAGAACTGGAGAGGTGCTTCTAGGCCATTGGCTTCAGCAGCTGAGTGTGTTGTAAGAGGCAGCTATCAAATCTTGATGTGATGCTGATACTGCTTTAAGGGGAAAATGCAGTTTCTCTTGCCTCTCTTGATTCTCTGCCAGGGGAATAAAGATGGTAACAGCTGAATCTCTCATGGGAACATAAGGACAGAAATATTAATACAGGAAAGCAAGAAAGAAGGGAAAAGGACTCTTTGTAGTCTTGTAGCTTCCAAAGAAATAATTTCTCTGCTATTGAATTACCTCATTGCCATTATGAAGATGCTGTAGTTAAGGTTTGCAGCTCTGAACTGATAGAATGTTGAAATTTCCTTGCAGGTTCTCAAGGATCAAAACACAACTCTGCAAGCTGAGGTTCAGAAGCTGCAGAATCTCCTGTCTGAGCAGGTACAGCCAGTGTTTGCTGGGGTTCTATCAAATATCTGCTCTGCTTTTTAATTTCTTAAGGATTTTTTCATCTTAAGCTGGCCCAAGGCTGAGCTAGTTGGTGTCAAAGCCAGTTGCCTTGTAGGTATTTTTCTCTTCCATGGAGGGTTCAAGTTGTGGCTATCTTCTAGACCTAGTCAAGACCAGAGGAAATGGTGTCAGTTGGCACCAGGGGAGGTTTAGGTTGGACATTAGGAAAAAATTCTACACCTAGAGGGTTAACAAAGACTGACACAGGCTGCCCAGGGAAGTGGTTGTATCTCCATCTGTGGATATATTTAAAAGCCATCTAGACAGGATGCTCAGGCACATGGTTTGGAAGGGGACATGGTAGAGTTAGATAAAGGTTGGACTTGGTGAACTTGAAGGTCTTTTCCAACCATAGTGACTCTGTGATTCTGTGAAGTGTCCAAACAAAATGTGGATTTTTTCCTCCTCTGCAGAATGTTAGCTTAACACAAGCAAGAAATTATTTTTGCAGCCTCTCCCAGTTTTATTGACAATTCTCTAGAAAAAAAAAATCCCATGAACAACCAGCCCTTCCAGGACTTTTTGTTGGGCTGTGGAGAGACCAGAGTGAGATGTTTACCCTACTTTTTTTTCATTCCATCCTGAAATGAATTCTCAAACCAGTAATAGCCAAAGAACAGACTCATGGAATGGGAGAACTTTACATTCTGATGTCTTCTGTCCCTTCTCTGCTATATATTTGCTGATGGAACACCACCAGAAGTACCTGACTGGGACTCACCCAGGATGCTGCAGGTTCAAAGCTGTTGGTTACCTGGGAAAACTTCCTGAAACACTGGAAAAAGACTTGCAGGACAGGAAACTTATTTCCTTCTCTGCTAGCCAGCAGCTCCCTGTCTGGAGTGGTGGAGAACCAGATTTTCAGCCTTATTTCCTGGGGTCTGGCTGATTTGATGTCCTGTCAGGGCTGATTCTCCTTGGTAGCTGGCTTGTGTTTCTCCTGTGGCTTCTCACAATGTGGTGGAGTTGAGAAATGATAAATGTTCTGCTGAGTGAGCCTCAGGTGGAGCTTGTGGTTTTGATAAACACTCAAAAGAGGCAGATTTTTCAGGTGCTGAGATGGCTGCTATGGATTAGATGCTGCACAGAGCTTAGCATGCTTGACACTCCCTAGAATCCTGTGTCCCACAGTGCCTTGTCACCAAAACTACTGTAGACCATCAGTGTAAAATCATCTATATCTCCCCTGAAAGATTTACATCATCCCAGCATCACTATTAGAGACATACAGCATGAGGACATTGTCTCCCAGCTTTATTTTCCCTTCTGGATTAGTGTGGTAACTAAGACAGTTGATGCTGTCCAATTATTTCTGTTTTTAAGATCCCAAACCATTATTGATCCAATTACTATTGTGTTTTTTTTATAGGCAAACAAAGACTTGTTAGAGCAGATGGAAAGAAGGTAAGAAGCTAAAATAAAGATCCAGTTTTATTGGAGGCAAGGTTTCTAAAGCTAAACTGCCTTCAAAGGTTGACTCTCTTTTTCCTAATCCTCCTCATTTTTCAGCATGAGAGAGAGAGATGATAAAATCAAGACAGTTGAAGAGCTGCTTGAGGCAGGACTCATACAGGTGGCTAATAAAGAGGAGGAGCTGAAGGTAAAATCTCTCATATTATCTTTTTATGGAGAAGCAGAGATTAAGTGCTCTTGTGTAAAGTGTATGTCTGAGTGCTCCTAGTGCAGTCTGAGATCATTCCCTTGGAATAAGAAAAGCTGCTTGTGCAGACAAGGTTAAAACCTTTTTGATAAGACAGACTAAACATGAGCATTGATGGTGTGCAGTAAATGCTTCTCTCTGCTCAGTCTAGAGGAGATTTTGCTGTGTACCTGATCTCTTTTGGAATAAAGTGAATACACCTCCAGAGTTCTGTTTAGTCTGCAACAAATCTGGCTTTAGGAAAGTGTTTTGTACAGACTTGGCAGTGTGGGACTCTTGCACCTTCTTGTTTGGTAATCTGGGGGGTTAAATGGATTATAAACTAGTGACACACGTGAGATGATGCTAAAGATCCTTCCTTCCTGTTCATAAAGAAGTGAGTGATGAGAAGGCTGGAAACCAGTGCAAAAAATCCCTGCTGGGCTTTGCTGGAAAGCTGTGTCCTGGCCGTAGCCAAGACAATGCTCAGTCCTTTAATATCCCTAAATTCCAGGGGAATCCTGTACTGGGGATGGGCTGCACACTACCAAGTTGTGATGTTACTGAAAGTGTGAGCACCTCACTTGATTCTAGCTCCTTAGACATTGAAGGACCCTCCAAACTGTCTGTAATGAATAATTAGCCCACTGAATACTTTGGCTCCAGCCGCTGCCGAGCGGGTGTCTATCAAAGTCTTTCCCTTATTCTAAAAGAAATTACTTTTCCATCAAGCTTAACACTTTTTTTCCCTCAACAAATGACTCTTTCATTATCTGTGTGTCTGCTCTCAAAGGCTCTGCGATCGGAGAATTCATCCCTGAGAAAAGAACTTCAAAGTCTGCAGATGCAGCAATCGGAGCAGGTAGTACTTCCTTCATCTTAAAACTTTTTATGACACCTAAACTAAACCTGAAAGAATCTTGCTGTGGTTGCAAAAGGCAAGGGAAAAAGGTGAAGGTGCCTTTGAAGCCTGTTGGCAAAGCTTCCAGAGTTGGTCTGGAAGCTGATGCTTCTGTCAAATACTCCTTAGCATAAGTGTCAGCAGTGGGGCAGGTGTAGAAGTGCCAGTTCAGTGGCAGTTCTGGGTTGGTCTGAGCTTGCCATGCACTGAAGTGACTGTGGGTTTTCCAGAAGCCTGGTGCAGCAAGTGTGCTCATACTGCACAAGCTTCATTATATCTATTTGAGCTTTCTGTTAACCCACACTTGTGCAGCTGTGACTTGGCTCCCTTCTGTTTGTGTCTCTGCTCAGTGGCACTGTCACAGGATCAGCATTTTTCATGTGCTGGTTGGGAAGTGCCTTTCCTTGGCTTCCAGCTCTGCTTGGACAGCTCAGGAGGACACTTACTTTCTAGAAAATCACTTATGGGAGAGGAGAAGCACAACAGCTGTGGAGAGGTGTCAGTGTGAGGGGTTAGCTGATCAAACCTCAGCCTCTCCTGGTAAAGGTGGTGTGGCTTTGCTTTTGTTCTCCTGGAATTTGCAACAGAGTTGGTGTCACTGGTTTGCCAGGAGCTGGAGACCAACAGCTGATTTTCTCAGGAGCAACCAGATAGATAAAATCATTAAGCTGCTCCATAGTGCCAGAGTGCTCAAACTCTCTCCTCCTTACCCCCAACACCTCCAGATTCCCTTGCTCTTTGTTGTTCTAAATCAAAGCTCTGTTTTGAACAGGTTTCCTTCCAGTCACTGGTGGAAGAACTCCAGAAAGTGTAAGTTGCTGGGCAGATTTCACCTGTGATTATTTCTGTCTTTATTCCATGACTTACAAGTGTTTTGCTTCCCTGAAATGATGTGCTTTTAACTGGGTGAAGTGTGTGTGTGGAAACACTGTCACTTTGGGATCATGTCAGATCAGTCCCTTTTGAAATTCCAGTTGCTTCTCTGCCAAGCAATTAACTTCAGAAGCCTCACTCTGACTAGATGAGGAATTGCACTAAATTGTGAGGTAGTCACTCTGGAAGGAGTGAGCTTGTTCTGGGTGCACATTTAAAGCTGATAAATACTTTGATGGGATGTCCAGTGAAGGCTGAAGTTTAGTGTGCATCATTCCAGGGGCTATTGATACCTTAATTTACATTTTTAGGCAGTAATATTATCTATTTAGCCTGTAAACTACTGGTTATATAAAGCCAATTTGTTCTGCACTATTCCCAATTTTATTCCCTCTACTTGTTTCTCCTGCTTGGTCCCACTGTGGACCCCAGAGGTGATGTGATAGCAGAACCAAAGCTTGTGTATTTGCTCAACCAACTTATTTATTCACCCTCTAATGCTCTTCCTCTGCTCTTTTTAAGGATCCACGAGAAGGATGGGAAAATAAAATCAGTGGAAGAGCTCCTACAAGCTGAGATCCTTAAAGTAGCAAACAAGGAGAAGACTGTTCAGGTATCTATATATCTATAATATCAACCTTCCTCTCTGTGTCTATGCCACTGAGCACCATTCACTTGTTTACTGCATGGCATCCTGTAGTGATGAATTTGTAGCATCCATTTCTGTGGTGTTTTTGTGTTTCCATTGTCCAATCCTGTCTTGTTTTGTCATTGAAAAGGCTTTGACACAGGAAATAGAGGCTCTGAAAGAAGAAGTAGGAAATTCCCAGCTTGAGATGGAGAAACAGGTAAAAAACACCTTAGTGCCAGAAGTGTGGAACAGCCTTGCCTTGGCTGCACTGCTCACTCCTTTCTGTTCTGGTGTGTTTTCTGTCACTGGTGAATGTCCTTGAGTCAGGGAACTTTTTAATGGCAGAGCTACACTCTTCTTGGATATAAACCCATAAATATGTGGTATAACTACTGCAGTCCTCCAGAAACCACATTCCTCTGGATGCCTGAGCTTTTTTTTAGCCTTTTAATATGAAATTTGGTGAGAGTTGCTATAATTTAAAGCATCAATTCTGGCTGGACATATTGCATGCTGCCTGTAGTAAACACACAACTCTGGGACATCCTTTGAGGCTGGCAACTCAGAAATCCCAAGTGCTCAAAGTGCTTCTCTGTTTGTTGGCCTTTTTGTGTTGCTAGAAAAGTATTATGGGGCTAAATAGTATCTGGTTTCCAGGTAAACTGTTGTATTTCCAGTGTCCATAATAAAAAAACAAGCCTGTCTTGGCAGAGTGTTTTACTCTAGTGATGAGGAATGCAGAAATGGGGGAGTATTGGCTTTTTTGGCATGCTTTGCTGTCTAGCATCCACAATGGGAATGCACTTTTCCTTGGGGAGCCTGTTCTGCAGGCAGCTTAATCCATCGTGCTGTCAGGAAGTTTGCTTTGCCTCTTTGTGTGGGTTGGTTTTGTTGGTCTGTGCTGCTTTTTTTTTTTCCTTTCAGTCTTTCTAGCTACATTCCAACGTGTCACCCCCTTTTCTTCTTTCTTTAGTTGTTAAAGTTTTGCCCTTTTTAGGCAAAGCTTCATAGAACATGTTTCCTTCTTGGGCTTTTCCTCCAAAGCAAATTCCCAGCAACTGGAGGAATTATTTTTGTGTTTCCTTCCCTGGAACTGACACAGAGCCCAGAAATAAATGCAGTTTAGAGTTGTGATCCCTAGAAAGCTACACATTGAAGGGATGCTTACTCCAAATGTGGTGCTTGATACACTTCTTGGTGTCCTGCAAACAGAATAGAGGTTTTTGGGGGTGTCTGAAACTCCTGCCATGTTGTTTATCTACACACATAGCTGCTCTCAGCCTATTATGCAAAATTCAAAGGGAATATTCCTGCTAAATCCTGTTTCTCCAATCCATATTCACCCTTAGAATGGGAATTTGAGGGAGTGCTGACATTGCAGAGAGCATCTAAAAAGCATTTGCTTGTATAAAGGTCTCAATGACCAGGGGTGACCTCTCTGATTTGAGCTGCAGTTGCTGATGAGGTGGTTGTCATTGTCAGGGTCTGCTGCTTCTGGTGCTGGAAGGGAGCTCCAGTGGCCCTGCTGCTGTTCCCATTTGCACTGCTTTCTGCTCTGGGAGGCACTTTATAAAGTGGAGAAAGTAAATAGTGGAGACACTTGGCTGCTCAGAATTTATTTTCCCACCAGAAAGAAAATGAAATGTGTTTATGCTTCCATAACTGTAACAAATAGTGCCTCTTTTGCTGTCTAATGCCTTTTTCCCCTGTTTCTCCTTAGAACAGTTTATAGCATGTGTGTTTCTTTTTCATGTGCATTGAACTGAAGTGCTGATTGTTTTCTTTAGGTCTCGATTACATCACAAGTCAAAGAACTTCAGACTCTGTAAGTACAGCTGTTAACATGCCTGATCCTGCCCTGTGCACCCCTCACTTCCCTGCTCCACTCTATTTTGAGTTAAAATGCTCTTGCTTGGTGTCTGCACTCCACATGAAGCAGTCCAGGCTGTTCACACTGATCTTAATAGATGTGTGTCCTTGTTAAATACAAACAAGATGAAATGCTGAGTGGCTTCATGAGCCCCAATTTAACTAGAAGGGATTAAACTCAAGTCAGGATGGAAGGATGGAGGCAAGACACTCCATGGGCAAACTTACTTTGGTAATATCTCTGCTGTAGCTGGGGGGATAAGTGAGAATTGAGCCACTACAGTCATCAGTCCCTTGTGTTCCCAGTTGGGGAGGGGTAAGGAAGTATTTTTAGATGAGGAGAGCACATGTGTGTGGATGTTGGTGCAGCATTTGTCTGCTCTCACTTAATGAGCAGTACCTTTGATCAAGGGCATCTCCTGCTAAATCAGGCTGAACTGGAAGTGTTCACTCATTGATTTCTAGTGGGTGAATTGTGTTTCTGCCTTTGATCACATAAGGCTGCTTTTGATATGTGCTGCACATGCTTTTTTTTTTTTTTGCATGGATAAAGAGCAAATGTTTTTGTGCTGTGTGTGTTTTTAATGGGACAGGTTGAAGGGGAAGGAAAAGCAGGTGAAAACCATGGAGGCCTTATTGGAAGAGAAGGAGAAGGAGATGGTTAAGAAAGGAGAATGTCTGCAGGTAAGCTCCCTGGGTATTTTAAAGAGAAATAAGTTCTGTGGCAGAATTTCTGGCTGTGAAAAAGTTACCCTTGAACTTCTAAACTTCTTTTTTTTTTTAATCCAAAGGGTCAGAAGGATACAATTGCACAATTAACCAGTAAAGTTCAGGAGTTGGAACAACAGAACCTGCAACAGCTCCAGCAGGTATGGCCTGCAGAGGGGATGTGGTTTGGGGGTGCTGCTCAGCTGAACTGGAGGGTGTTGGTTTTGTCCTCTCCCTCTCACAAAGCATTTGTAGTGGCTTCCACCTACAGAGCTATTTTAAATCCAGAGAGCCCACTGGTTCAACTGTGTTTATCTGGAACAGGTTTGACATGGAGAACAAGTTCTGAGAGCTTTTCTTTAACCTGGGTGATCCTGTGCATAATGAGGAGCTTTGGTCTGGGAACTTTGAAGCTCAGGGAGCTGTGAAGCTGTGTCATAGGTATCTCCTTGCCAGGCTGAAGTAGCATCTCTGTGGGGCTATGGTCATGGAGGAACTCTTGCTGTAACTGGATGTGGCAACTCCTCTTGAAGTGGTCAGGCTTGGCTGGGATTCCTTTACCTCTTGGCTGGAATATTTTGGCTTTGATTTCCTGCTCTGCACTTGGACATCCTTGAAGCCAGGTGTTAACTTAGTGGAAGAATTTTTCCAGTAAGGCAGCATTCTAGCTCAGTTTGGATTTTTGTCAATGATCAAGGGGAGGAACCAAGCTGCATTTTTATTTGGGTGACTGTCTAGACAGGCATTTATCCCAGGGGAAAGGCAGAATGGAGAGAGATTGGCTGGTGTGCAGTTTGGGATGCTTGGTGCAAGCTGTGCTCCTGGAATCCATTACATGTTTTGATATTCTTGGAGCAATGTCTGATGCAAAATTCCTGGTATTTTGTTGGCAAGTATCTTGCAAGCTGTATGGTGCTCCTGCTCATTGCAAAGAGCTGCTGTTAATTTAAAAGCTTTAATGTGCCATCAAAATGATGTTGGGAATCACTTTGTTTTCCAGGTACCTGCTACATCCCAAGTCCAGGAGCTGGAGAGCCTGTGAGTACACTTAGCAGCAGTTTCCCAAGTGCCTGCTGATAATATGCCTTGAGTGCTGGTGTTTACCTTCAGTTGGGCTCTATGAATTAGTTTCAGGAATTTTAGGGGCTTTGCTAAAATAAGCTGTTAGTGCTGATGGACACACACCAGCCAGCACATCTGCTGCTGTGGAGAACAGCAAGTGTCTGGTGGCCCTGCCTGGCAAGCCTAAATTGTAGTGTTCCTACCCTCTGAGACTAAATCATTGCCCAGGGCTCCACTAACGAGGGGAATTGCTGCTACTTCTTGTGTCTAGTGATAATTTCTCCTTCTGTTTAGCATGTTTCAGAGTGGGGGTTTAAGTGCCTGGTGGCTGAGTGGGTAAAAGCACCGAGCAGACAGTTTGCCATTTTCAGCCTGAGAGGCACTGGCCAATTCTCCAGCTTTTTTAGGGAGAAATGCTGCCAAACTTGCCTCTTTTTTGACTCTGCTTTGTCTGGCTGCTCTAAGTCAGAGGAAGGTTGCATGAGGCTGTGCCAAAGAGGGCTCTGTCTCCAATGCAGCTCTTCTAACATGCTGCCCTCCTAGCAGAGCTCCTCTAGAGCCATAACCTGATACCTGAGGCAGCCTCCCCTCACTCCTCACCCTCAACAGACTGTCCCTGGCACCTTCAGAGCCAGCTGGCTCAGGTGCTCAGTTGCTTCTCTCCCACTTGGGCTCTGGATGCTGTTGAGATGAGCTATGAGTGAATGTTTGCTGGTTGACATGTGGGATGGCTGCCTTGCTTCAGGCCAGCTCTTAGCAGGTCGCTGTTTGCAATACATGTTGTTGCAGCTGGCATGTGTTTTTGTTAGCTCTCTTGGGTTGGAGCCATAGTGTAAGAGTTTCTTCTCCATGTGTGTGTATGTGCTGTCTTTTGGCTTATTATTATATATAGCATACAAAATAGATTTCTCTCTTGTTGTTTGAAAACTGTCCCAACTAGAGTATCTGTCCCCTTTTAGCAGAAATTCTTCCTTAACTGTTTGGTGTTTTTTTTTTTCTTGTTTTCTAAACCATCTCTGCAGGTTGAAAGGGGAAGAAGAACAAATGAAGAAGTTGAAAGCTGTAGTGGAAGAAAAAGAGAGAGAAATTGCAGACCAAGTCAAGCAGTTGCAGGTAAAGTTTTGATAGAAGTGCCTTGTGTTGTAAGGAGTGTTGGGTACTGTGTGTGTATATCTGTATGTAAATACCATCACAGAATGGTTTGGGTTGGAAGGGACCTTAAAGATCATCTAGTTCCAACCCTCCTGCCATGGGCACCTCCCACTGGACCAGGTTGCTCAAGGCCCCATCCAACCTGGCCTTGAACACACCCAGGGATGGAGCAGCCACAACTCCCCTGGGCAACCTGTGCCAGTGTCTCACCACCCTCAGAGTGAAGAATTTTCTCCTAATTTCCAATCTAAATCTCCTCTCTTCCAGTTTGAACCCATTACCCCTTGTTTTATCACTATAAGCCCTTGTGAAAAGTCCCTCCCCAGCTTTCTTGTAGGCCACCTTCAGATACTGGAAGGCCACAAGAAGGTCTCCCCAGAGCCTTCTCTTCTCCAGACTGAACAACCCCAACTCTCTCAGCCTGTCCTTGTAGGAGAGATGCTCCAGCCCTCAGATCATTGTGTATCTATCACCTCTTTTCTTTCAACAGGACGTGCAAAAGGAAAATGAATCCTTCAAAATTCAAATTCAAGAATTAAAGCAGGAGAATTGCAAACAGGTACAACTTCTACTTGCATTGTTACTGGGTGGAGTCAAAGGGGGTGGTGGTAACTTGTATGGAAAACCAGCAGTTGTATTGACCATACAAATCCAGGGCCAGCTTCAGGACTGCATTGCACCACACCAGCTTTTCTGCCTGTTGTGTATCTGTCCCTGCTTCCATTTATTGTCTAAGTTTGCAAGTGCCTCGTGCTTGTGTTCTGGGGTAGCTTTCCACCCTTGTTTTTACACATTGTATGGCAGCTGGGGTTCTCCTGGCCAAAGGAGGCTGGACAGGACTCCCTTGAAGGCTGCTTAGTGTTGTACAGTGCCTGGTTAACAAGGCAGATCATGTCCTCTGCACCAGTCTTTGCTGCTGCTCTGCTCCTGATGAGTTTCTGATCTGTTTGTAGGCATCACTGGCTGTCCAGAGCGAGGAGCTGCTCCAAGTGTAAGTACCACCAGGAGCTGGATGCAATAGATAAATGCTTCATTTCACTTTCAGGGAGTTTAAAAGATGAAATAAATGCCAAATGTACAATATCAGTGTGTGAGAAGTGGCCAGTAAAAAAAAAAAAACACCTTTACTATCTAATAAAACTTGACTGTAGACATTCTGCTCACACTAATAATCCTCCACTGCAATCTTCTGCAGACAGTGCTTGCAATATTTTGTGCCCACAACGTAAGCAAGCCAGGACTGATTTAATTTTCAATGCATGCCAGCTCAGCTGTATGTCTGAAGAGTTAAATGTTGATGTTTCCAGCAGAAGTGACAGGCTTTTTTTTCTTGGAACTTCAGCTTAGTAGAGAGTTGTTCATATTCTAAAATCATCGAGTGGAAATCTCTTCCCAAGGAGAATCTCAGGGGTAAAAAGTGTGCTATAATGTGGAGCTGAAGTGCTCTTAAGAGCTAAGTGGAGGCTAATGTTGTACTGGCTTACATCGTGCTACACAAATTGCCACCCTCATGCATTTTTTTGGCCAGCTGAATTGTTTTTCTTGTAAGTTAAATGACCTCTAAATCGTGGACTAGGTGCTGGAACAAGGAGGCTCTTATCCAGCAGGCAGAGCCTGTTCTCTGGTGGTGTAGTAGCATGGGCTGGCTGATTCCTCCTCATCTAAAGCATTGCCCTGATAAGTGTGGGGGGGGTGCCTGTTGTAGGCAAACCCCATATTGCAATGGGCTTTGCTCTGGCAGCCCTACAGCTCAGAGTGGTGCTGCCAAGGTAGTGAGAGCAGCTTTTCAAAGAGAGCATGGTGCTGGAATGAGAGGCAGGTTAGTGTGGATGAGAGAGTGTCAGAGCTTCACTTGAGATTTTATTTTAATTTATTTTACTAATTGTATCCTGACTTGTTTATGGTTCTCTTTGCTGATTCAGGGTTGCAGGGAAAGAGAAGGAAATCACCAGGCTCCAAAATGAGCTCGCCTCTCAGAGAAATGCTTTTGAGCAACAGAGGAAAAAGAACAATGTAAGGAAACGCTTTCCCCCCCTGCCTCCCAAAAAAAAAAAGCCCCAAACCCCCAAAGAACAACCAAACCCATGTGCACAGCACTCCTTGATGCCTAGAGCATTCTGTTGAGAGCATGCTTCTGACTGTTGTCTGCTGTATTGTGTCCCCTGGATGCTCCTCTCCTCTTTTCTTGGGAGTGACTAAGCACAACTACTGCTCCAAGTGTCAGCAGCTCTTTGACAAGTTGCTGATTTGATGAGCAGGAGGAGACTTGTTTGGGGGACACATCCTGGAGCAAGTTCTCAGCCTTGTTAGTCCTGCTCAGAAACACGTCCTTTGCCAAGGGAGGAAGAGGAGGTTTGGGGAGAGAGAGGGTGGGAGGATGAAGGGTGCTGTGCTCTGAGCAACTTCTGGTCCTTGTGTGGGGATATGGGAGGAGGCATCTGGGCTCTCAGATCTGCCTCTTCCCATTCCCAGGAGTGATTAATGCTGATCTTCTGAAGAAGATGAAGGACAGAGCCTTCCTTTACAGCAGCTGCTGGTGGTTGGTTTTGGGTGGAAGTAGAGTTTGTAATTTCCATCACAGAGCTGTGAAGTTACCTCCTTGTAGTATGTTACCTGTGCAGGGCAAGAAAATGCCATCTTCTAAGTCATATGGAGGAAAGCTGTTAAAATACAGGGGGTTTAGCTCACCTGTCTCTCCTTGAGATCCTGTAAAGTCCAATGAATGCTGTGCAATAAGCTTTATTACTTAAAAATGGGACAACCTAAGGAAGATGCACAGGGAAAATATTGAGATGTGAGCTTTTGAGCAAGCAGTGTTGCTTAAGAGCTGAAATAAAGCAGAGGAAAAGTGGCTGGGTAGTCTCAGAAGACAGATGAGCTGGGAAGGTAGAACATGTGTGTGTCTGTTGCCTGGGGAATTGCAAGGTCTAAATACCCTTCGTGGTGCAGGCAGAAACCTGCTGCTACAGGCAGGCAGACCATGCCTGTGG
Source organism: Brachypteracias leptosomus (assembly GCA_013401335.1). NCBI lineage: Eukaryota > Metazoa > Chordata > Aves > Coraciiformes > Brachypteraciidae > Brachypteracias > Brachypteracias leptosomus. Next base: position 232,416 of record VYZX01025146.1, on the reverse strand, counting down.
GTTCCAGCTTTCCACATGGCAGTTTTTATGTCCTGTGCAATAAAAAGGCAAATAAAAGTGGGATAGTAAAACTAGTGTAGGCACACTCTAGGATTTGGATACCACTTTGTGTGGTGAGTTAAAATTATGGCCTTGCCAAATAGCTCTTTGCTAAAGCAGATTGCTCTGAGGGTTGGAGGGAAAAGAAATCTAAATCCCAGGCACTGTAATCTCCTTCCCACAAGGCCCACCATCCTTCTTAGATAAGAGCTGAGAGGCTCTTCTTGTAAGAGCTCTCAGCCTCCTAACTGAGCTTGCACATCTTGTGGAGTACACGTTTGATGACCTCGCCAAGAAAGATGCAGGAGGGCAGCACGGCACGATGGTGTTTCCATGTGGATCTGGGCTGTGCTCACCACGGGTGAGCTCCCCAAACCTCCCAGGAGGGCTGGTGAGCAGCAAACCAGTTCCCTTTGGGTACAGAGGAGAGAGCTGAGAGGGTAAATGCTGCTAACCAAAGCCCTGAGCTTTGGGTTTCTAAATTTGGCCCCGGCGTAGAAGGTTTGGGCTGAGGCTCAAGGATCGACGCGACTAGATCTGGTTGCGAGATCAAGGGGCATCAATGTGTCCACCTCCATGTGTACTCAGGTCCATGCTGGGTTCTGCAATGCAACATGCCTAACACTCTGTTGTGTAACCTGTGGTTTGGTGTCTGTGTTCCTCACTACTTTTGGAAACTTCCCTCTTTCCTTCTCACAAGTGCAGTCAAAGTGTGGGGGTCACCGTAGCGATACTTTGCAGTCACCCTTGGATCACTTTTGGATATGGGGACACATGGGTAGAAATTGGCAATTTTTTTTCACCCTTTTTCATTCAAACCTTGAACATCACACTTGTTTTTGCTAGTGTATGTCATCCTCCCCAGCAAAATCATCTTGCAGTAACCAGCATTTAAATGCAAATGGTGGAATGTGATGCAAAAAAAAATATATCTCTGAAAGCGGGAACAGTTTGAATATTGGCTGAACTGAAATCATTCTTTCCAAAAATGATTAGGACCTTCGGGAGAAAAACTGGGAAGCCATGGAAGCATTGGCATCAACTGAAAAATTGCTGCAGGACAAAGTGAACAAGACTGCCAAGGTTGTAATGTTAACTGCTAGAAACGATGCGTTTAAGCTAGAAGCAGATCTGCAGCTGTTTTTTTTCAGTGAAATGGAGGCATTTTAACTTTTACTGCAGTTTAAATATAGTCTGTTCCGAGTGGTCATTCATACACTCTCACCTCTGCTTCTTCCTGTTGTCTTTAGGTTTCTTTTTTTATCCTCAGTTTGTGAGCATGCTGATTTTTTTTTTGTTTGCATAATTGTTAGAGCTGTCGTGAATCGCTGCTTTTTTTCTTTGTGGGGAGCTCTAGAATGAAAACTGTGCTGCTGAGCAACCTGCTTTCACTCTGCTTGAATAAATTTCTTGGACTCCTGAAGAACTAGGAGGAGATTATTATTAAAAAACCTGGGAAGTTCTCAGGAAAACTGGATTTCCTCCTTGAAAGCACATGAGGCTCGACAGGTCCCATCAGAGCCAATGTTCAAAATGATGCGGGGCGTGAATTGCTCTGGAAGGAGCTTGTTTGCTCTGAGCCTCATTTGATGCTAATTGTCACTATGCAGAGTTCAAAAGAAAAATAACCTTGAAAAGCAGAAATCAGGCAGCTAGAAGCAGAGGAGCTCTGGTTTGGGATGGTGCATCTGTGTTTTCAGAGGTGTCTCTGCTCAGCCCCGCGTGCGGAGAGGTTTTCTGTACCTGCTTTTGCTGTGTGCTAACGCCTGCCTGCTTTCCTCTGCAGTCACAAGACTTCAGCAAAGAGCCATTTGCCACTTCTTGGTGGTTCCTAAATTGCTGAGAACTAACCCACTTAGCACAGCTTCACAGCCTAATGTCTCCTGTCCCTTTCTGTCGCTGAATCCCAACCTACTAATGCCACCGATCTCTTGCAGCAGAGGAGCTCAGAGCAGCAAGGCACAGTGAGACTTGGTGTCAAATTAAAAACCAATCAAATATTAGTGAAGGATTTTTTTTTGCTGCAAGCTGCCTTCTGTGCAGGGTTTCAGGCTTTCTGCATTTAAACTTCTAGAGGAGCCTGAGCATCCTGTGACTAAATTAAACCCATCTACCACCAGCACAGCAAGCAAATGACCTGTGGCTGGGCTGCTTTAAAGTGAAATAAATGGAACAATAGATCTGTGGTGCCCTTGGCTCTGTGTGTTTATGTTTACAAAGCACTGGCAAAGAAAACATGGAGATTTTCACACAGCTCTAATAATTATTTCCTGTTGCATCCAAGCTTGGGGAAGGAGGATGTCAGGGGGGGTCTCCCTCTTATGAACTTAAAAGTTTAGACAAGACAGTCTTGCTTTCTTGGCCTGGTTCAAATGTGCATTAACACAAAGTTTCCTCTTGATTTAATCTGTGGTTTTGATGTGGTGATGTTAATTTGTGGTGATTTCCCTTGTCCCCCCCTAAAATTGTTTAAAATAAGTACAGATTGTAAACAAATTGTTGATTGACTAAACTTCTTGGTGTTGAGGTTGCTCGAGTGGCAGGGTTGGCGTTACCTGTGGGTGCAGTTGCTCAGCACAGTGTAGTTTGTGTTGGGAGCCAGTGAATGATGGGTGTAATTTCTGTCCAAACAGGCTGGATTGGAGGAGAACTTAAGGAAAGAAAAGCTTAAGCATGAACAAACGTGAAGGCCAAATTCTGAAGCAATTCAGTGTCAATTTCTGAAGCAATTTACTGGCAATTTTAGAGACTGTAGCTCCTTTCTACCTTAAATGACTTTCTGGGTTGAAATCAGTCACTCTAGGCATAGAAGGGGCTATTGCCAGGTCTGGGGAAGATGTTGCCCAATTTCACACGAGCCCTTCTCTTGGTTTAGGAGAAGCAACAACATTTGGAAGCTGCCGAGGTGGAGACTCGTGAACTACTCCAGAAGCTGTTCCCTAAAGTCTCTCTTCCTTCTAACGTGGTAAGAGAAGGGGGTTGTCCTACCCTATGACTGGGGAGCTCTGGTCCTGCTGCACTGGGCAGTCTGGAGTGTTTCCCCACAGTCCCCTCTGTCCTGGGGTTTTTGCAGTGGGATGTGAGTGTCTTCTGCTGGTCATACCCACACCTGGAAGCAGCAGAGGCGAAGCTGCAGGCAGTTCCTTCAAGAAAAGTGTTAAAATGAAGAAAGGTTATCACAGAATCACATCGTTATCATGTTGAGGTTTTTCTTTACTGCTCCAACATGGGATTCATCAGCTTGTGTTATGTTGTGTCTAGCCCAGATAGTAAATTTTCAGGGATGGGTAAGGTCTGCTGAGTCTTTGCTCACTGTCTGGCACCATGGGCATCCATATCTTCCCCAGTGGCTGTGCCAGATAACAGCTGCCCCCCCTTTTCCAGTGGGGCTGTGCTGCCCCAGTGCCAGTTAACACAGTTCAGGAGGGGTTGTTTTATTCCCAAACTTGCTTTGAAAACCACTGATTTTCAATTATAGTGACTTTCAGATGTTTTCCAGGGAAGGGCTCTGAGCTTGCGTGGTTTAAATTGTGTGAATGATGTGAAGGGAGGCTGGGAAAATGGGGTCTGTGTTTCATTTGTCATGTCTAGAGGCCCTGAATATTCATATTTAAAATGCTTCTCAAATATGCTGAAGTTAGTCTCCTGATGCATGAGGTGGTCTTTAAAAAGGCTGTTTCAATAAGGTTATAAAACAGTCTTCCTAGAGAGGTCCCTAGAATGACGTAGCAAGAGTGTGCTTTAGCTGCTCAGGGATTGTTTGGAAGAGACTCCCTTAAGCCTTCAAATATTTCTTGTAGAGCCCTGACACTTGCAGGGAGACCTCTGTCATGCAGCTGTATTTCAGCACTTCCAAGCCCCCATGAACTGTGTGTGTCTCATAACCTTGTGCTCCTGGATTCCTTCCCAACAACTGTCAGGCTGGTAGCTCTTGGGAATGGGGACTGCTCCACAAGCCTGCAGCTGGGAGGGGAATGTCCTGAAGATGGATTTATTGAGGTTATTCTCAGCTTCAACCAAGTGCATTTCCCAACAGAGCCACAGTGAATGGATATGTGGGTTTGAGAAGATGGCTAAAGAATACTTGAGAGAGGCTTCGGGATCAGAAGATGTCAAGGTAGGCACGAGCAGAGGACAGGTTCCTTGTGTGGGGCAGAGGATGTTTTTTGGTATAAATCTTGCAAATTGTGCTCTGGCTTGTGAGGTTCAAATCACAGGTGAAATTCAAAATCCCTGTTCCCTTTTTATAGAATCATTTTGGTTGGAAGAGATCTTTAAAGATTGAGTCCAACCATTAACCCAGCACTGCCAGGGCACCACTAACCCATGTCCCCCGGCACCACATCTCCACGGCTTGGAAACCCCTCCAGGGATGGGGACTCCACCTGGGACAGCCCTTCACAACCTTTTCAGAGAAGAAATTGTTCCTCATGTCCAACCTAAACCTCCCTTGGGGCAACTTGAGGCCATTTCCTCTTGTCCTGTTGCTTATTACTTGGGAGAAGAGCCCAACCCCACCTGGCTCCAACCTCCTTTCAGGGAGTTGTCAAGAGCAAGGTCTCCCCTGAGCCTCCTTTTCTCCGGGCTCAACAAGCCCAGAAGTACTTTTTCCAGTAATTGATTGTTTTTTTCCAGGTTACTCACAGTTAATACAATAAGACACACACAGTTTGTGACTGAATATTGAGTTGTAGGTGAACATTGACTTGCCTGAGTTGGAAGGACAGACCTGCCAACATAAATGTTATGAGCTTGCTTGTTGAAATAAATAATAGAACTCCAATCCATCAGCTGAGACTTGACTCTTCTGGTCCTTCTCCTTCCCAGGCCATGGAGCAGAAGCTGAAGGAAGCTGAGGAGATGCACATCCTGCTGCAGCTGGAGTGTGAGAAGTACAAATCTGTCCTGGCAGAGACGGTGAGCAGGCTGCCTGAGCCTTGTGATGTTGCAAGCTGCCTTTCTTCTGCAAACCTTCAAACCCCTCTCTCTTCTTAGGAGGGGATTTTACAAAGGCTACAGAGGAGTGTGGAAGAGGAAGAAAGCAAATGGAAGATAAAAGTGGAAGAATCACAGAAGGAACTCAAACAGGTATTTCTGAAGATCAGCTTTTGGCTGCAGCCAGGCAGCTTCTGCTTGAAGTCAGAGGGGGTTTGAGGGCTGTGAAGGCAGGTGTAGAACAGGCCAGGCTGCCTGGTTTGATGTGTGACCAGGGGATGGAAAAGGTGAAGTCTGCACCTGCTATAATAGCAATGATCCTTTCTTATAACAATAGTATTTTTGGTGCTCTGAGACTTTGTGCTAAGAAAAATTTTTATCTTTTTGAGGAACGTCTCTCACTTTTTTTAAATGGAAATAATTATCAGTATCTTCAGATTCATGTGGCTCTTTCTGTTGCCACCTTTGGACATGCAAGAATAAATGGACAAGCACAAAATTAAGGCCTTTGACCATGATGACAAGTCTGTGTCACAGGTGATGCAGGAGGCAACCAGGTAGCACATAGTAAGATTAATGCTGACAGGATTGGAAGCTAAAGATTCAGGAATGTCCACGTGTCCCCTTAATGTGCCCAGGAATATAATATAAAGCTATTATTTTTAAATATTTTTCAATATATTATATTATGTGAATATATTTTCCTGATCCTGGCAACCCAACCTGTGCTTCTGTTAAGCACCTGTTCTTCTCCAAGTCCATTTGTGAACAGATAAAAGCTCTTTCTGCTGAAATTTAAGTATCATATAATCATCATAATTTTTTTGGAAGCTGTTAAAATACTGCTTAATCCATTCTGGTCAACTAATGACACTTGCAATTGCCTGCAAAGCTTTCCTCTTTAGGCTCTGTTGCCAGCAAAAGTGGCAAGGAAAAAGCCTTTTATGTTTCTTTCCTAATCTAGAATTAAAGTAGGTCAAACTGCTCTCTTTTTTTCTTAAAGAAATTGTTTCTGAAGTATTTCTGCTTAGTTAAATTGGAGTGCCAGAGTATGAGTCTGGTTTATAAACCTCTTGTTTTAAAAGGCTTCTTAGATCTTGAACTATAGATGTGCTACCATCTGCTGCCTCTAATAAGGCTAAAAATGCTGGGTTTGGCTGCATCTCCTTGTCTAGGAAAGATGTGTCCTTTACCATGGCTAATGGCCAACTGGTTTACCCCTTATACCCAAATCTTTCAAGCATCTAAGCTCTAAATAAACTTATTTAACTCAAAACTTACTATATTGAGAGGAGGTAGGAAAGATGTTCTAGTGGAGACTTAATACATTAAGTGAACATCTTATTTTATTCAATCACAATTTCATCCTTGATATTGTTAAATTGTAGGATCATAGAATGTTTTGGGACCTTTAAAAGTCATCTAGAAGCAAGCTTTATGTGTATATGAAGAATTTATCTTGGACCAACCCAACTAAATGTTGTATTTCTCTTTCTTGAACCCTGCAGATGCATTCTTCAGTCCTTTCTTTGGAGCACGAGGTAGAGAGATTAAAGGAAGAACTCAAAGAAGTTGAAACTGTACGTGCAGGTGGCTTTTTTTTTTTGTCTTTGAAGCTTTCTGTTAACTTAAATGTGATTTAGGCTTCTGCTCTAAGTCTGGACTTCATAGGGTTTATCTCCTACAACTAGTGCAGCCTGTGCTGTGGTTTAAACTGGATCTTCTGACCAGTGTTTTTAAGAAGCAGAGAAGCTGGGTACTGAAAATTGTCCTGTTTGGTTATATTTTTAATTTAATTTTATTTTTTTACTTCTGTGCTCACCCACTGGGGCTCTTTCCATGAGCACTTTAGTGCTTGTTGACATTCTTGGGCTTGGTTCTTGTTATCTTTTTGAAGTGCAACCATTTTAAATCTGTGCTGTGCAATCACTGGGTTTGAAATGCTCTCTAAATGTCATGGGATATTTGATAGGAATCTATAACTAATTATAAATCAAGAAAATGATTTGAAAGCATCTGTGTTAACTCTGTTTTTCTGTTTCTAGCTTAAAAAAGAGAGAGAACATTTGGAAAGTGAACTAGAAAAGGCAGAAATAGAGCGATCTACTTATGTTTCAGAAGTCAGAGAGGTAAACATAATTAACCAAAATGTTCTTTTTGTTCTTTTTTTGGTTACTAGTTGGCTGCCAAACTAATCTAATGCTTTAGCCCCCGTGGCTGAGGAGTTTATGTGCTTGTGACCTTAGGGTAGAGCAACACACTAATAACTGAGCAGAAGAAAAGGGGGCATCCTAAGGAGACAAATCCTAAAACTCTAAACTTCATTTCAGCTCAAAGATCTGTTGACTGAATTGCAGAAAAAGCTTGATGATTCATATTCTGAAGCAGTAAGACAGAATGAAGAGTTAAATTTGGTAAGAAGCTTGCTCTCTGCTGGGCACAAACTAGGCTCCCAGCATACTTATGAAGCAGAGACTTATTTCAAACCCTGTCTGTTCTGCTAACCTCTCCAGCTTGATATTTTTGTCCATTGCAATCATTTATGTGGTCTTGACTTTTACAATTTGTCTCTTTCTCTGCTCCTAACAATAGCATGTCTGGTTCTTAAGACTTCTTCCAAAGTCTCTAAGACTTTCATTCCTGGAACTTCTTGAGAATCAGTGTGTTACAGTGTCAGCATAACACAACAGCAAATACAATGTCCTTGGAGCCACACAAGTTGTGCTCACATCCATTTAACTTGAGGAATATTCTCTGGTTGCTTTTTTTCCAAAGCTTTTGAGGATGCAGCTGTGGTATCCATGCTCTGACTGTGCAGAGCCTTTTCCATCCTTCTCTGCACTCACAGAAATTGGCCAAACCCAACGTTGGATTAATTTAGAGCATCCAGCTGTTCAGCAGCTGGCACCCTGATGTGGCTGAGTGGCTGTGCTGGCTTGGTGCATGCACTATGAGAGCTAGAAAAGCTCTCCAGCCATTAATGCTCCTATATCAGCTTTTCTCAAGAAGGAGTTGGATGAACCAAGGCCAGACCTATAGCCCCCAAGATGCATGATTCCCCAGTTTGAGCCCTTTCACTTCTCACTTGTTTCAGTGACGTGGTTTTTAAGGCTGCAGGAGCAGCCAGATCCTTCCTCTGCATGTTTGAACAGTGTTTTCTTGCTTCTGAGCCAGAATCTGGGAAGATTGTCTGTGTCACCATGTCTTTGTTGGGTTTTGGAGTAGTTGGTGGGACAACCTGTCACTACAGGCTGAGCTGCTGCTCTCAGCAGGATACTGCCACTAACATAACTGAGTTAAAATAGTTGATTTGGAAAAAAAACCCCAACAACCCCCCACAATAACAATCTGCTGAAGTTAATAGTATGCCTGGCAAGTTTAGTACAGCATTGATTAGCATCCTGCCTCAGCAACCAAAGCCTCTCAGTGTGAGAGTGAGGGAAATGGGGATTGAATGTGTATCCTGGGGTTCTTTGGTAAACACCAGCCTCTTGAGCATCAGGCAACAATCTATTATGTCTCTAACAACAAAAGCTTCAAAAGCTGAGCTCCCTGTGAGGGCAGCTTGACTCCACAAGCTCAGGATGCTGTACACCATGGTAGGAGTGTGAGGAGGTGGTAAACAAGGACCTTCATGCAAATGGCTCAGGAATCCTGTCCAGTGTCTGTGTTCTGCAGCAGGGAGGGCACTAAAGGGTAGAAATGATGGGATTTCAAACTGCATTTCTCATTGATTTATTATGTGAGCAAGGAGAGAAGCTGAAACTGCAAAATAATGCTTCTCCAAAGCATAGAAAACCAGCACCCACCAGTCCAGGTGCCCCAAAGGGGGAAACCTTCAGAGGGGGAGACAAATACAACACGTAGGCTTGAAATCAGTGAGGATTCAGGGCTCTGAGTAGCCTATTGTTCACTTCTTTAATCCCCTGCAGGTTAAGACTGGCAGCAGGAGTAGTGAACATTAGCACAGTGCACTTGAGAGGCACAAATCCAACAAAATCAGCACTTGAGCTTCTTGTTAGCACCACTATTGGAGGCTCAGCCCTTGAGTGCTGTGCCTCGTTCTGTGTGCTCTGCTGAAGAGCAGTCCAAATATTCCTTAAAATGTTTATATCCTTTGGAAGGCTGTAGTTTAAGGGCAGCCAGTGCAAAGTATTCATCCCTCTTGACTGAAATAGTTTCACTTAGGGGTTTTTTTTTTGATTGAATTAAACACAATCGACAACTTAATACACCCCTGTCAGTGATTCATGCCTTGATGTGACATTAACAGACTGGTTAAGTCAACATAGTTGTAGTAAGTGGTGCTTTATTAAGATGACAAGCAGAGCTTTTGAGTTTATTCAGCAGTGAAGTGACTGTTTAGCCTGAATTAGGAAGATGACAATCTACATTTTTGCCTATTTGCTCTGAATTAAGTTGCAGTCTGGGCTGACTTTGGTGCTGAGAAACCTGTGCACTGTCAGCATTGCTGATATTCCTACTTTAAAAGTTGAAACCACTTGTAATGAAGCTGATGCCAACCATGTCTTTTCTTCTGTAGTTTCCATCCTTTACATTTATTTCACAGATGGAGTCTCTCTTCCTTGACTGTCCTTGTAAACCTCATCGTACATGTTGACTAATCCAGTGTGTGCAGTAACTGTTAAGTAATCTTGCTCCCTTTGCAGTCAGTGTGCACTGGGTTAATCCATGAGACAGATGAAATCTCTGTGTGTGTGTGTGTGAGGGGAAGCTGATTTTCTTTGTTGCTATCTTGCAGCTGAAAACGCAGCTAAATGAAACACTATCAAAACTCAAAGTTGATCAGAACGAGAGGCAGAAAGTAGCTGGTGACCTGCCCAAGGTAAGCAGAGACCTCAAGCAGTTGCAGATCTAAATATTACCAAAATCCTCAAGATCTGTAGTTTTGTAGTGCTGGAAAACAAGGTGATTGGAGCAGCTTCAGGAGGCTGTTACCTTGTTCCACTCGCTGGTTCCCCAAGCGACTGGGACTGTGGGTGAGATACCTGCATCTATCAGAATGATAAAAATGCAACTAACAACTCTAATTATCCTCAAAAGAGTTTCTTGTTCGTGGTAATTTTATGCCCATTGGAACAAGTGGTGATTTGGGGCTGGCAAATCTTTATTTAAAGAAACCCAGCCTAACAAAAAGCCCATCCCACAGCCCTACACCGTGACCTGAAGCTTTCAAATCCAGTCTCAAGTAGCAGTGAGTTACAAGTGGTTTACAAACCATCTGCTCATCCACACATGGTTACAAATCTGCTAGAACCCAGGAGACTACAGATCTTTACAGTTAGCTCTGCACGAGCTTGATGAGACAGGCAGTTGGGTTCACCTCTGCTCTTCCTCAATGGCTGCCCTTGCAAGATGGATTGGAGTGGGGAATCTCAAAGCAGTGCTGTCTGTCACCCCAGAAGCAAACCTCTCACAGGAGAATTGATAAATGGAGACAAGAGGAGCCTGCAGAGTAGCTGAGCTCCAGCTCTAGACTCCATAACACCTTGTTCCTTCTGTGGTGGATGCTAGTAAGGAAACTGGGCTGTTCTTGCAAGACTGGAGTGAGGAGAGCTGTTGGTGGGGCAAGTCTTGTCTTGGGACAGGGGCAGATGATCACCAAAGCACTGCCAGGAGGTGAGAAGGTAAAAGAGACCTTCTGTGATAAGGTGTTCAAAACATCTTGCTCAGGATGTTGACACCTGAAGTGAGTTAATGTCCATGGTTCATCATATGTTCTATCTAAACCTAGATCTGTGATTAGGCTTAGACCTCCCTGCACTGCCTACTCTAGCACAAAAAAAACCCCTTTACTGCTCTATTTTTACCTAATAACTTGACACGAGACTATTAAAGCTTCCCTGTAGAATTGCTCTTAAGTGCAGGCAGGCTGACACACACCGTGCTGGTTGTAAGGAGACATGTCAATCTTCACAAATGTGCTGGTCCCCTGGGCAAATCTGGCACAAAACAGATTTCCTCCTGCACAGACAGTTCCTGTGGCGCCAGCGCTCTCGGAGAGGTGGGGGTTTGCTTCTCAGCCTTTGCTGAGAAGCCTCCTCTGATTGTCCTGGCTGGTTTTTTTTGTTTGTTGGATTTAATGTGGTTTTTTCCCCTCCCTTACAGGCCCAGGAGTCTTTGGCCTCTCTTGAGAGAGAAATTGGGAAGGTGGTTGGGGATGCCAACGTTATTGAAAACAGCGATGTTTGCACAGAGTCGGTGAGTGAGGCTTTGGAGCCCCTGCTCAGGGGCACCATGAATCTCATGCAAAGTGTGAACTTTGGGAAGTTAAGGCTTGATGAGAATTCCTGCCCCACAACTTGTCAGGGTGGTGTCCTGGAGCTGTATCCCAAGGGTGCTTTGGGAGTTCTGCTGTCGTCTAGATCGGGGCCTTTTCCTCTGGCTCATGTTTGTAGAGAGGAAAGGGAAGAGATTCTGAACTCAGCACTGGGGGGGCAGCACCTTGAATCCTGGGTTCAGTTTTGGGCCCCTCACTCCAGGAAGGGCAGTGAAGGTAAGGAAGGGTCTAGAGCACAAGTCTTGTGAGGAGCAGCTGAGGAAACTGGGGTTCTTCAGTCTGGAGAAAAGGAGGCTCAGGGGAGACCTTCTCCCTCTTGACAACTCCCTGAAGGGAGGTTGGAGCCAGGTAGGGTCGGGCTCTTCTCCCAAGGAGCAAGTGATAGGACAAGAAGAAAGGGCCTCAAATTGTACCAGGGGAGGTTGAGGTTGGATATTAGGAAAAAAATACTCCCTGAAAGAGTTGTCAAGCTCTGGACCAGGCTTCCCAGCTCTGTGGTAGAGTCCCCATCCCTGGAGGCATTTAAAAGACACGTAGATGTGGTGCTGAGGGACATGGGTTAGTAGTGGACTTGGCAGTGCTGGGTTAACAGTTGGACCTGATGATCTTAGAGGTCTTTTCCTACCAAAACAATTCTATGATTCTGTGATACCCTCTTATTAATGGCTCTGCAGTTGGAGGGTTTGGAATTGGGTGGACTCTGTCTGGGGTGGCCTCTTTTTATGATTGCAAGGAAACCCACCTGAGCCTCAGGGTTCCCTTTAGCACAGATGGTTGCTGAGCTCCTGTAGCTGGTACTCTGAGTGCTGGCCCTGAAAAGCCACCACTTGTGGCTGAGTTGTGGCTTTATAACTGGGCTTCTCCATCAGCTTCCACACCAGCTTCAAACCAGGCTCAGAACAGCCTTCTGGAAGGCAGTGGGGAAGGAGGAAGCTCAATCAGATGCCTTCCCAGCCCATTTCACACAGCTAAGTGGTGTCAATGGAGCTCATTACCCATTTTCTTCTGATGGACAGAGGGGAAGGCAACGCTGTCATTTGAGGGAGAGAGGAGCACTTGCTGCTAGGACAAATAATTTATATTGACTCCTTTTAGCTGCTGGAAGTAAAGAGCTTCCTCAGCTGGTAGTCCTCCAAGGAGCACTGTAGGAAAGCTTTGCCTTTGCAGTCATTAGCAGAGATGAAAAGGCTTTTCCAGGGTCATCAGTCATGGATGCTGGTCATTGACCTTTGCTTTGTGTGCTTAGTGTCCAAGCTGGAGATGCAGCTGGATGTCCCAACCCTCTGAGCTGCTTTCTGTGGGGGGATGGTAGGTCTGCAGAGCCCTCTCCTGTAGCTGGCAGAAGGCTGGCTGGTGGTGGTGCCCATCAGGTGCTCTGTGTCCTTATCTTCAGCAGGCTGGAGAAGAAAAGCCCTCAAACCAACTGTGGTATCAGAGCAGTGATGCCATCAGCCATGGCATTTAGTGCCTGGTGACACCAGTGAGCCCTTCTGAGCCTGGGTGTCCTTAGTGGTGCTGCTGGTTTGGTTTAATGGCTTTAGCCTTGACCTGCAGATCTCCTCTGGCTCCTGCATCCCTCCCCTGTAGCTGCATGGGCACCCTGTGGAGCCCCAACCAGGTTTCCTCCAGAGTATCCATCGCTTTATTCTCAAGAGGAGTGTGGAAAAACAGTCCGAATAAACCTATAATTAAGCCTTCATTAGTAAAAATACCTTCATTGTCTAAGCAGTGCTTTTGACAGGTGGCCATTGGCAGAGGCTGGAATTAGAGCAGTTTCTCTCTCTGCTTCCTCAAGCCCTTTTTGCTGCTTTTTTTTTTGAGAGAAAAAAAAAAAAGAAGCTGTCTCCCCAGAAGCCTAAAAACCCATCTTAAAATAGCTCTCAGATTAAAAAGGAAAGTCTTCCAGCCACTTCCACCTAGCAACAGTGTCTCTTTTTTTAAAGGAGGACCTGAAAACACATGCTTGAAAATGAGCATTTTTGTTCCTCCTGGGTACTGGAAGCAACCCACAAAATTGAGAAATGATGGTTGTGCAAACCCTCAAACACATTCTGGGTGTTTTCTTTAGACTCTTTTCCTTTCTATTTAAAAATAGACTATTTGTTTTTTGTTTTTCTCATCAGCTTCCTTGTCACTTCTGGGACTAGATGATGAGTGAAGGGTGCCTTTTAGTGCACTTTAAGGAAGTCATTTGTATTCAGCAGCTTGCTTAGGCAGTAAACTTATATGAAATCATCTAATGTGCTTTTCCCCCCCATATCAAAGCATAAAACACTCCATCATTAAAACCTGCAAGTGCCATACATGTAAAGCACAGTGGGGGGGAATCTGTTCAGTTCAGAACCTGTTTTAGCTCCCCACTACCACCCTCCTCTTCCTCTCTTCATCCCATATTCCCTAGACATGTTTTCCTCCTAGTCATACAACCCTAGAATGGTTTGGGTTGGAAGGGACCTTAAAGATCATCTAGTTCCAACCCCCCTGCCATGGCAGTGACACCTCCCACTAGACCCATCCAACCTGGCCTTGAACACCTCCAGTGTTGGGGCATCTACAACCCCCCTGGGCAACCTGTGCCAGTGTCTCACCACCCTCACAGTGAAGAACTTCCTCCTAAATTCCAATCTAAATCTCCCCTCTTCCAGTTTGAACCCATCACCCCTCATCCTATCACCAAGCCCTCATGAAAAGTCCCTCCCCAGCTTTTTGTAGTCCTTCAGATACTGAAAGGCCACAATAAGGTCTCCTTGGAGCCTTCTCCAGGCTGACCAACCCCAATTCTCTCAGCCTGGCCTTGTCATGGAGACACAAAGTGTGGGGATGGGGCACAGCAATGACTGCAGAAGGTGACCCTCTGCTCCTGAGCTGGCAGTAGCTGCAGTAGGACTGTGGTGAGCCCAGATCCATTGGAGGCTGCTCAGGATTGGCCCCAGGGGGGTTGGGGATGTGTCTAACTCACGAGTAAATTCTGCCTGAGGTTAGTGAAGTCACTGAGCAGGAGGGAGGGCAGCAAGTAGGGGAGAGAAGAACTCTTTGCAGGGCTGAGGGTGAATTGAAAAGCTCCTTCACTGCTTCTGGGCTGATGCACGTGGACTCATGCCCAGCACTACCAGGCAGTGCCACCAGTCATTCATTTACTGGGGTGCTAATTGCATTTGCCTTACACGGATTGATGAAGGGGGAAAGATTTCAAAGTGAAGTCTTGGTCTCGACAGACCTGATCTTCTGCTTTAATAAGAGTAAATCAAGTTACAGCTGCCCTAATACAGCTTCCCAGTGATTTTCTACAGGAGAAAACCCATTCACCAGTCCCACTCCAGCAAGAGCTTTGCAATATATGGCTCTGTGCTCTCACCAGAGCCCGGGGTGGTTTCTGGAGTGGTGCAGGTGCTTGGGTTTGATTTACTGCGGGTCTAGCGGCGCTTCCAGCCAAGTGGGAGCTGGGGAAATGCCCCTCTCTGAACTCACTCTCATCTCCCCAGAACTCTGGGGAGAGATTTGCAGCAGTGCTCTGCATCACTCTCAGCCTGTTGGTAGAACCACTTTGCTTGGCTGCTGCTGAGCACTTGCAAAAACCCCTCTGTGCTCCTGTTGAGAACTGGGCACTTCTGTGTCGCTGCCACTGGAGCTGAGCTGCTTGTTTTAAATCACAAGGAAAAGCTCCTGCAGGTTATCTGCATGTCTGTGGTGAGCTGAATGAGGAGTAGTAATGCCTTAGATGTCTCTGGAGGAGCTAATCAATAAAGGTAATAAAGCAGGGGTTATATCAGGCTGGCTGGGGGAGGGGGGCAGGCAAGAGGGGAAGGGTCCCATCTGCGTTGTGACACTTCCCTATTAATAAACTGTTGAACTCTAACAAGAAAAGCACTGCTGAGGACACCATCCCACAGATCCTCCTCCAGACCAAGCCCTTGGTGGTCCAGCAGCCTTGTTGTGCCAGTTGCACGTCACCCCTCCCACTGGGTGCACTGGTAATGTGCTGAGCAGCCTGTGTTACAACCACATGGGGCTTTCAGGGACCTGGGGTAACATCTTCTGAGGCTGGATCAGCTGTGGTTAGGAGCACAATTCCTGGAAGCAGTGAGTAAGTAGAGTCTTGGGCAGGGAGGGTGGGAGCTGGAGGCCAGTGATGCTCTTGGTGTGCAGGTAATTCCCTGGAAGAGGAAACAACTTCTTGACTTTGAACCATGTTCTCTTTAAACATGGCCATAACCCTCTGACTTAACAAGAATTGTTCCCATCTCTGCAAGGAGTTGTAATTTTAAAGCAAGGATCTAATTCTAGGCTTTCTTGGTAATTAGATTGTAAATGAGGTTTTAATGATTTTTTTTTTTTCTTTTTCTCTTCCCTTCTTCTAGGAATTGACTGATAAAAGGCTAAATGTGGCAGTGAATCTTAACCAGGATGTAGGTCACCTCAAGAAGCTGCTCGTGTCAGTAAGCCAAATGCTGTCAAAGGGAAGAGAACACTACCAGCTAGTAGGTATGTGGGGCTTGTGGCTGTCAGGAAGGACACTGGTCTGTGGTGGGGCATTATTGTGGCCTTATAGTACTTAAAGGAGGCCTGGAAGAAAGCTAGGGATAGACCTGTTGGGACAAGACAAGGGGTGATGGTTTTAAACTAAGAGAGAGAGATTTAGACTAGAGAGAAGGAAGAAATTGTTGATGCTGAGGGTGGTGAGAGCCTGTCCCAGGTTGCCCAGAGAGGTGGCTGATGCCCCATCCCTGGAAACATCCCAGGTGAGGTTGGATTTGGGCTCTGAGCAACCTGCTCTAGTTGCAGATGTCCCTGCTCAGTGCAAGATGACCTTGAAAAGTCCCTTCCAACCCAACCCATTCTGTGTTTTTGTCCAGATTTAGCAAGTCAGGTATCAAAATCTGAGACTTTTCTATGTGCAGTTCATCAAAAGCTTCTGGATTTGTTCCTCTCTGGATCCATACTTCAAGTAGCTGGGACTAGTCTCACATCCCCATGTCCCTCATATAACTTTATCCCTCCCTCCCACTACCTGCTGCTTCATGCAGCAGGTTTCCCAAAGTTCTGTTCTCCCAGTGCCTGTGTCTTGTTTCCTCCATGAGCAAAACATCCCCACTTCTGTGCTTTGATTATTTTGGGATGGAGGATTTAAAGTTAACCCCCTGGGCTTCCGAGTTAGCATCAGTGACTTGCTGTGGTCATGGGGATGTGAGTATCTGAGGCATCAGTCTGGCATGAACTCTTCATCCAATTATAGACACACAAACAAGGCTTTTATTTTAATATAGAGCCAACTTGGAAACCTGAGCCTTTGTGGTTGACTGTGTTGTGCTGGTAAACTACTGCAGTGACCCAAAGTTGGCCAATGGTTGGATAAACTCAAGGCACTGGACTTGCTCATGAAGCTGATGGAGCTTGTCAGCCTCTGCTGGGACTGAAGGGTGGTGAACTGCTCAGTCTGGGAGGCAGCAAAGCCTTGGCTGCTGCCAGAAGTGTCAGAACTCCCTCTTGTCTGCTGAGGATGGGCACTTGGTGGTTTTTTTCCTAATTTAAATTGTTTTTCTGCCTCTGTAATCCTCTGTAATTGGCTGAGAGCCCTGGGGCTGCTGAGCTGGAGAAGAGAAGACTGAGAGGGGATCTGATCAATGCTGATCAAGAGCTAAAGGGTGGGGGGCAAGAGGATGGGGCCAGACTCTTGTCAGAGGTGCCAAGTGACAGGACAAGGGGCAACAGGCACCAACTGGAACCCAGGAGGTTCCATCTGAGCAGGAGGAGAAACTTTTCCTGTGAGGGTTCCAGAGTCTGGAACAAGAGGTTGTGGAGTCTTTCTCTGGAGAGATTCCAAACTTGCCTGGGTGATCCAAGATGATCTCCAGAGGTCCCTTCCAACCATTTGGTGGTTCTGTGATCCAAGTGTGGGCAGCAGAGCTGGTCTTAAGAACTGGTAACAAGGTGTTCACCCCACAACAAGGTGGGTTGAGCCCAGTCTCATAGGGTGGGCTTGGTGCACGTGGGAGGAAGGTGCAACCAGCACCTCGACCTCTGCTTTGGGAGGCTGCTCTTTCTCCACCACCTCCTTGCTCCTCTGGGCTTCATTGTGGGCTGACACTAAGGAAGCAGCTGGTGTGAGCTCCTGAGGTGGGGATGGGCTGGAAGCTGCTTGGCTGACGTGGTGTTTTTGTGTCTCTCTTGCAGAATGAAGTCACGGGGGAATCGTTCATTTGAGGATAGCAGAAGGCATTGTATTATATTTTGCCAAATTAAAGCCTTATTTATGTTTTCACCCTTTCTACTTCGTCAGAAACACTGAACAGAGTTTTGTCTTTTCTAATCCTTGTTAGACTACTGATTTAAAGAGAAAAAAAACAAACAAACCCAACTCTGTAGGCACCTCCAGAGTTTAGTTTTATAATAAAAACAAACCTGTTTGGATAATTAGACCTTTACATTCCTGGAGAGACAGTAAACACTTAATCTTTTTATTTTGCTCAGTAAAACTTGTTCAGAGAACTCCAACGTGGTAAAGTCACTGGTGGGATATAACATTTTAATACTGATGTTGTACACTGTTTTACTTCATTACATTTTTGGGATTAGCTGCCTCTGACTTCAACCTCAAGTAAACACTCCTTTTTTTTTTTTTTTTTTTTTTTTTTTTTTTTTTTTGGTTGCTAATGTAATCAGTTTTTGTAATGGTGTCAGCAAATAAAGGGATGCTATTATTGAAAGTGTTCCTGCTCTCTTCTTTTAACTGCACGAGGGTGACTCAGGTAAGGGAGAACTTCAAAATTTCTTTGGTGTGAGGGTGTTGGAGCCTGGCCCAGGCTGCCCAGAGAGGTTGTGGAGTCTCCTTCTCTGCAGAGATTCCAAACCAACCTGTGATCCTGGGCACCCTGCTCTGGATGGTTGGACCCAGATGATCTCCAGAGGTCCCTTCCAACTCCCTGTGAGATTTCCACCTCTCCCCTCACTGAAACAAGCATCAGGCTGCACTTGGTGTACTCGGTTTTGGACAGAGGAGGAGGCACAAGCTTGAGAAGAAGAAAATTAGGGAGCAAATCTTCCTTTTAAAGAAGAGGCACCAAGGTGTTAAATGCAAGAAAAATCCCAGCAAACCATCATGTCAGTTGTGGTTTTCTGCTCCTCTTCTGTTATGGATGAGGGCAATGGACAGCAGGGATCTTCTCTCCCCTTCTCCTTGGGCTCACCAGCTCCCAATTCTCCCAGTGTATGTGGTTATCTAGCCTAGGGGTGCTCAGAGCCTTCCTTCATGTCTTACCATGGACCATGGGCTGGTTGGAGAGCCTATGGAGATGGGCACCAGTGAATTCCCTCCCTCGTGAGCCTCCTTCCCTGTGTTCAGGTGGGGCAGCTGCTTTGCAAGACCCTGGGAAAGCTGGTGGTGGGACACAGGTATGAAGTGGAGAAGGGTTGATTCACCTCTGTCTATCCCCAACGTGGTGCCATGAAGACAGAGCAGGTCAAGGAGCTGCTGTGTTCATCCTGCTCCCTTCTCCAACGGCTCAGCTGGAGCTTGGCACAGGTAATGTCCCAATGAGAACTGGGGTGTCCAGGTAAAGTGATGTCTCTTTTTCCTCAAAAAGATGCTGGTGGTACCTCATGCAAGGAAGAAACCCTCCTGGAAGGGACAGCAGTGCCTGGAGAGCCTCTGGATGCAGCCTTTGGAGGAGCAAAGGTGAGGTGAACATGGAGATGGAAACCTGGCTCCTGGGTTGAGCTGCAGAGCAGGGGGTGAAGGTGCTGCTGCAGTAATTCATATAAAAGCAGAGAGATTTGCAGCTTTATCCCCTTTCTCTCTTGGCAGAAATCCTCTGAGGAGAGGATGTGAGACCTTTCATTTTGAAATTTAAGTGCAGGGTTTTATTTTGCTTTAGATTTACGGAGGTGTTGAAGGCAGCTGTAAAAAGATCCCCTGAAAAGCCCATCTGAGCAGACCCTAATCCCCTCTCTGAAGGGTGAAGGGAGGTTGGGATGGTTCCCCAGGAGCAGAGGGAAGGGGGCTGGATGATGTTTCATCTCAGTGTCCTCCAACCCACCATCAAATGCAGCTGCTGGTGGTTCTCTCTCAAACTTGGAAGGCTTCAGCTTGCCCATTGGGTCACCAACCTGAGATAAACTGGAAAGACCGAAAAAAAAAGGGGTGTGTGGGTGTGTGTGAAGCTGATTCATCACTGCAAAGGTAGAAGCTGGTGCCTGGGGTGTGTTCCCAGCCTGCCCATCCCTGCAGAGCTCCAGCCCTTGGTTCCCAGCCAGCCCCGGAGCCGCAGCCGCGGCTCTGCCCGCGCTAGAGGGAGACAATGGCTGAGGGATACAGGGAGGAATTTCTTGGAAAAAGCCCAAACGGGGATGTTTGGATGGATTTTTGTTTTTTAAATTCTTTTTTAATTGATTATTTGCTCTAGGAGAAGTGGTGCTGAGCCCATTCACGTCCCCAACTGGCTTCTCTTGCTTCCTCCTCCTCCTCAGCCCCTGGAAATGGAGATGAGGAGTGCAGAGGAAGGCTCGGAGCTGGTTGTTTACTCTTGCTGCCTCTTCTTCCCCCCCCAAAGCATGAACCTCCCACCCTTCCCCAGCTGCATCCATCTTCATCTGGTAGCTGCTGTTGGGTTTTCTCGGGCAGTGACTCACCCAGCTATTTTTTGTGGGGATTTAAAAAAAGAAATCTCATGCAACTTTAATTCAACCCCGAATAATCCGAGTGATTTTGGCCATGAAACCCCTCAGTGATGACGCAGCTGGGTCTTCTCCCCAGGGTTTGCTGGTGCTGGGGGGGGTGCTGATGGTCTGGGTCACCATGGTCCCCATGTCCCCCTTGCTGGGTGGGTGACCTTGGTCTTTTTCTGCAGTGCTGCTCACCCTCAGCTCTGAATTTCCTTGAGTCATCTGCTGGTCACCATGGCTCTGTGCCAGGCTGCTCTTGGCAGGGCTCTTTGCCTTGGGCATTGGCTTCTACTGGAGGCTCTTTTGCAGGTCTTGGTGCAGCCAATGTCCTCCTGGGCTGATCCCCAGCAGCGTGGGCAGCAGGGCAGGGAGGGGATCCTGCCCCTCTGCTCCAACCTGGGGAGACCCCCCTGCAGTGCTGGGGCAGCTCTGGAATCCTCAGCACAGCAGAGCCATGGAGCTGGTGGAGCAGGGCCAGAGGAGGCCCCAGCAGTGATGGGAGGGCTGGAAGCCTCTGCTGGGAGGCCAGGCTGGGAGAGTTGGGCTTGGTCAGCCTGGAGATGAGAAGACTCCAGGGAGACCTTCTGGGGGCCTTGCAGGACTTCAAGGGGGCCTAGAAGAAAGATGGGGAGGGACTTTTGAGCAGGGTCTGATGCAACAGGACAAGGGGTGATGGTTTTAAATTAAAAGAGATTTAGACTAGAGAGAAGGAAGAGATTTTTTTTATGCTGAGGGTGGTGAGAGCCTGTTTGAGGTTGCCCAGAGAGGTGGTGGCTGCCCCATCCCTGGAACCATTGCAGGGGAGGTTGGGGGGGGCTCTGAGCAACCTGCTCTAGTTGCAGATGTCCCAGTGCAGGGGAGTTGAGCAAAATGACCTTTAAAGGTCTCTTCCAACACAAACCACTCTGTGATTCTGTAAATACAGCCCTGGCTCCTGCTTTTATTGTGGGACCCAAAGCCATGAGATGGATGGAGCCCCAGGGGGATTCATAGGGGTGTTCTCACAGGACCTATTTGGCTAAAACACCCCTCACCTCCTCAACCAGGAGTAGAAATAACCCTAAACCCTTTTAAAGCTTATATTCAGAGCCAGTGGTGTTTCTGCAGTGTGTTAACACTGCCTGGGGCCATCCTTGAAGACCTGAGCTCTTGCTTAAGCAAATAGGCTTAAGTCTAATCCAACCCTATTGAAAACAACCTGAGCCCCATCAGGCTGTTGGGATATAATTCTTTAAAATCAATAAATATTTCAGGAGCAGAGGGAACGAGTTTGTATCAGCTTGGCCAGTCCTGGCTGGTCATTATTAATTCAATGGCTGCAGTTGTAAATTGGCTGAGGAAGCACAAGAGCTGCAGTCACAAGTGCTGCTGCTTCTCCTCCTGCATCCCTGAGATGTTTTGCTGCATCTTCAGCAGGTCTGAATGGGACCACCAGGTGTTAGACGTTGCAAAACCAACCCCAACCCAGTTATTGGGTTTATGTCCTTAGTCCCTGGTTTTATAAAGGTGGGTTCAGCAGGACTTGGGCTCCCAAACAGTAAGTTGTCCACTATAGGGTGTTTGTCCTCAATCTCCAGCTCTTGGTTCCTGGTGATAGTCTTGGATTAAGGAGACTCTGCAACCTGCTGTCTGGGGACCGATCCCCCTTCCCAACCCATTCCATCACCATAAGTTTCATGTTTCCCCAGCCAAAATGAGGAGAAACTGATACCTCTCTTCTTTCAAAGCTCTCCTCAAACCTGATGAGGAGAGCCAGAAAGAGCAGCCTCTTGTTGGTGCAGGGGGAGAACCCAGCTCCTCTTTAATGAGTGGTTGTAGGGGAAAAAGCCTGAAAATGGGACTTCTGGGGAGAGGAAACTTCTATATATGTGTGTATATATGTGTATGATGTCATAGAATGGGTTGGGTTGGAAGGGACCTCAAAGATCATCTAGTTCCAAGCCCCCTGCCATGGGCAGGGACACCTCCCACTAGACCAGGTTGCTCCAAGCATCATCCAACCTGGCCTTGAGCACCTCCAGGGGTGGAGCATCCCCAACCTCCCTGTGCAAACTATGCCAGTGTCTCACCAACCCCAAATCTCTTCCTTAAATCTAATCTAGATCTCCCCTCTTTATATATAATGAGGGGTTGACTAGATGTCCTTCAAAGGTCCCTTCCAACCCAAACCATTCTATGATTCCCTCTTCTTTTATGTTTATATATATATATGCACACACCCCTCCTTCTTCCCCCTACTTAGCTGGGCAGGGCAGTTGGGTTCTGTGCTGGGTTTGGAGGGATGAAGAGTCAATGTCTTTGCCACCACATCCCCAACCACCACGCAGCAGAGTCCTCCTGGCTTGGCTCTCTGCCTGCTTCATGAGAGGTGTCTTATGAAGAGCTTTGCAGCTCAAAGGTGTGATGTAAACACCCATGTAGGTGTTGGTGCCGGGTTGGAGGGGTTGTACAGGCAGCAAGAGGAACCCTCCCTGGGTTTTCTTGGCTCTGGGAGTCCTGTTGTTGCTGGTCAGGGTGAGTTCATCACAAATCTTGTGATGTTTGATGGGTTTTGGCAAGTCTCTGTTTGCAGGGTTGTGTAGCCAGTGTCTTGGCTCCTCTTGGAAGCTGAAGCAATTTAATATTTCATAGCTGGGTAAAGGGGTGGATCCTGCAGGACTGAGACTTGAGGGTTGCCCCATGACTGTGTTTAGTGTGTCTTGTGCCAACTGGGGCTCTGATCTGGTACATTCCTGGAGTTCTGTGTCCAGCTCTGGAGTCCTCAGCACAGCAGAGCCATGGAGCTGGTGGAGCAGGGCCAGAGGAGGCCCCCGCAATGGTGGGAGGGCTGGAAGCCTCTGCTGGGAGGTCAAGCTGGGAGAGTTGGGCTTGGTCAGCCTGGAGAAAAGAAGGCTCTGGGGAGACCTTCTGGGGGCCTTGCAGGACTTCAAGGGACCTAGAAGAAAGACGGGTGCAGGCTTTTTATTAGGGTCTGTTATGATAGGACAAGGAGTAGATGGTTTTAAACTAAAAGAGGGAGATTTAGGCTAGAGAGAAGGAAGAAATTGTTGGTGCTGAGGGTGGTGAGAGCCTGTGCCAGGTTGCCCAGAGAGGTGGTGGCTGCCCCATCCCTGGAACCATTGCAGGGGAGGTTGGGGGGGCCTCTGAGCAACCTGAGATAGTTGGTGTCCCTGCTCAGTGCAGGGGGGTTGGACCAGATGAGCTTTAGAGGTCCCTTCCAACCCAAACCATTCCATGATATACATAATTTACCTACATATTTAACCTATACCTCTAGGAAGGCCACTTCCTAATTTGCAGTTGACGCTGCCCAAGGCCACCTACATCCAACCACAATTTTTTTTTCTTACCTTTTGCTCAAGCTCAGTGTTACAGACTCATCTTTTATTCCTAAATCCACATTTAAGGATGAGCCTTTGCTGCTGTCCCAGCTCTCCTGGCCCCATGACCAGCACTCAGCATCCACATGAGGGCTCCTCCTTGTCATGGGAGCTGCTGTTTATCTCCACACCTCTACTTGCTGCTGCCAAAACCCCACTGGGGAGAGGGGGGACCTCTTGTTAATAAGCTACATGCGTGCCCCAGCAGTGCTATATTGATGTATTTTTCATAAATATTCTCTTTTAAAGGGCCACATATGTATTCTGTGCTAATCTGCTCATTACAGGATCTCAGGGTGGCTCCTGAGCGTGGGTCTTGCAAAGCCCCTTTTCATATTCATCGTTGGTGTGTTGGATCTTGTGCTTCCTGAAGGGGAGAGATGATGAGAGTAATAAGGACTGGCTGTGCTAATTATTGTCACCCTTGAAGTTCAGAGGATGGAGGTGCACTGCCTCAATTAAGAAAAATGGGGAGAGAGAACCTGATGATAGGAAACCCTTTCATTAATCAGTCCCTCTGGAGATAGGAGGTTCCTCCTCCTCTCCACCCATCCACCATCAGCAAACACCTTTGTTAGCATGGAGTAATGGAGAAAGGGGATTAAGTGTTGGGGGCAAGATGTAGTGGTGGGAGGGGGTTGGATTCAGGAGTGGGGTGGTGGTGAGGAGCTGCTGACAAAGGCTTGTCCTTGATAGAAACCCTCCTAGTGAGGGGCATCACTCTGGGCCAGGATGGATGGTGAGGACGTGGTCCCCCCACAACATCCTTCTCTCTAAATTGAGAGAGATGAATTTGAGAATTGGATATGAAATTAAGAGATATGGATTTGATGTGCCTGAGGAATTGGTTGGATGGTTGCATGCAGAGGGTAGTTAGTGGTCAATGGCTTGATGTCCAGATGGAGATCTGTGACAAGTGGTGTCCCTCAGGGATCTGTAGTGGGACTGGTGCTATTCAATATCTTCATCAATGACATTAGTGGGATTAAGTGGAGCCTCAGCAAGTTTGCAGATGACACTAAGGTGAGTGGTGCAGTCAACAAGCCTTAGGGTGGGTGTGCCCTCCAGAGGAAAAACTTTTGATGCTGAGGGTGGTGAGACCCTGGCCCAGGTTGCTCGGAGAGGTGGTCGATGCTCCATTCCTGGAAACCTCCAAGGTGAAGATGAATGGGGCTCTGAGCAACCTGTTGTAGCTGCAGATGTCCCTGCTCCCTGCAGGGGGGTTGGACTGGATGACCTTGAAAGGTCCCTCCCAACCCAACCCATCCTATGACCTGGGACCACATCATTTTGCTGAGCAGGAGCAGAGTCAGTGCCACTTGTTCCCGTAGCAAACCCATAGTTAATGGGCTGGAAAGGTCCATTCAACCTCCCTTCCTGGTGTTTGCCTTGATCTCCCACTTGGGGTGCAGGGACTTTGATTTTGTTAAAATCTGATTAAAATATTCCGTTACCATTTGCTCACTGGCTTCATCATGATCTCCATGTGTACACTGTGAGCAGGGCAGTGGGCACCTTATGAAATGGAGATGAGGGCTCAGATTGAAGCAGCCAAGCTTACCCAGACCAACCACCACACTGGCTTTGAACTGCTCCAGCCTCATTTTATTCAATATTTTGCATTTTATTATTTTTTTTCTACTCTCATCATTTTTTTTTTTTTTTTTCCCATGTAAAACCTCTCATGTGGAACCTTGAAGCCTTTTCTTGTTGCTACTGACTGAGAAGAATGAGGTCTCCTGTAGTAGGAAGACTTTCAAAGCAGGTTAGTGCCCCACAGAATGTTGAGGTTTACATGGATGAAAATATTCTGAGCTCCCTACATGTGGTTTTCCTTTCCATGGTAGCTCTTGATGCATCCCATACACTGGTTCATTAAAAACCAGCTAGAAAAGGGGATGTTTAGGTTGGGCATTAGGGAAAAGTTCTTTAATATGAGGGTGGTTGATCACTGGCACAGGTTGCCCAGAGAGGTGGTGGAGACCCCATCCCTGGAGACATCCAAGGTCAGGCTTGATGGGGCTCTGAGCAACCTGCCCTAGGTAGAGATGTCCCTGCTTCTTGTAGGGGGGTGGGACTAGATGACCTTTGGAGGTCCCTTCCAACCCAACCATTCAATGATTCTACAAAACACAGCTCCACAATTTCCTACCCCTGTCCCAGAGCTGCAGTGCAGACACTTAATGAAGAGCATCTTAATTAACTCTCTGAATTATTTACCTGTAGCACCGAGCAGTGGCAGGGCCAGTGCTGTGGGTCCTGCCAGCTTTAAGTGGGTTCGGATGATTCACGTCTCTTCCTACCTGGCTTTAAGTTGCTTGGTTACCAGACACAGGAGCAGCTTTGGCTTTGCAGGAGGCTTCTGCCTACGTGGTCAGGTCTCCTCCTGGTGACTTGGAGCTGCAAGATGAGCCAAGCATCAGTCTGGGTGATCTGCAGCAACCTGGAAGGGAATCTGGGAGAGATGTGAGCTTCCCTTGCTGCTCTCCCAAGATGGGAGATACACGATGCTCCTTCTTACCTTTTCCAGCTGTTTTGGTGACAAGGTTGGAGATTTTCCTCATCAACATCCAACCCTCAGAAGCTGGAGATGCATCATGACCCCATCATTGGGGGCTGCTACAGCACATGCCCCCATGGGGCTTAGAATCATAGAATGGGTTGGAAGGGACCTTAAAGATCATCCAGTTCCAACCCCCCTGCCATGGGCAGGGACACCTCCCACTAGAGCAGTTGCTCACAGCCCCATCCAGCCTGGCCTTCAAAATGTCCAGGGATGGGGCTTCCAGCCCCTCTCTGGGCAACCTGTGCCAGTGGGAGCTTGTTTTGGGGGGCTAGGGCATGATCCAGCCATGAGCAGGGTTGTCCTTCCATCCTCTTAGGTTGTAGGGGAAACCCTGGGCTAGGAAATCATGTTTATGGGAGGCTGCTGCCGTGATCTGACTCTCAACCCCAAAGTGCTGCTCTAGGGGCTTTTGCTCCATCACTGCTGAACCTGGGGAGCAGCACCCACCCTTGGTGGCAGCAGGGATGGGGTTTGGGCTGCATCTCTCCTGTTTTTTCTCCTCTCCCAGGCAGAGCAGGAGCCTGGAGGGGAGGGATTGCCTCCTGTTCTTTCCTGAGGACGCTTAGCACCGGGGGAGGAGGTGTGGATGGAAATGAGTCATCTGTCTAGCAGGTCCCTTCTCTCCCTTCAGCGTTACTCCCACGCTAGAAGGTGGTGGTTCTCCTCCTTCCTCATCAGGGGGAACAATAAAGCTGTCGTAGCCTCTTGTCTCTTGCAGCATGAAGCCCCAGCTGCTTTCAGAGGTGGCTTCAGCCAGAGCTTCACCCCATGGGTGGGGGCACCACAGCCCTCCAGTGTCACTGCACATCTCCCAGCCAGGTTTGTGGGTTTGTGCTTCACATAAAGGGGGGAAAAAAAAGAAAAGGATTTTCAAGCAGGGTGAGGACCAAAGCCCTCCAAGCCCCCTGCCCCATCTCCAGCAGCTGGGGGCTGTCGTGATGATCTCCCAGCTGCTGGTGATCTGTGGCATGGGGTGTCCTGAGCCACATGAGCTCCCATGTATTTAATAAACACCCATGAGATTATCCAGTCCCCACTAACTTCGGCGAGGAGATCAACTGATAGAACACGTGCCCTTCTAGAAATCCATCATTAAATCCCCTACAACCCTCCGTCCTGCAACCCCAAACCTGAACAAAGCTCCTAAAGCCCCCAAGATTTGTTCCAGAAATTCCTGGCGTGTTTCAGCAGCTCCTGGGGACCAATTTCATATTTAGTACAAATGTTTCCCCAGCTGAGCAGAAGGCGAGTGAGCGGCTCCTGCAGCAGCTGCTGGTGCCACAGTTAATTTTAGCCCCAAATTTGGCAGCTCTCAGCAAATGAGCAGCTCTTGCCCAAAGGCTTCAGCTTCACAACCCCCCCCCCACACCTCCCATGACAAGGTTTGATGGGGGTGAGTGGGTGCTGCTGCTCTTTTCCTTGGTGAGAGCTGGGCTCAGGCGGGTCCCAGGAGTTTGGAGCACGTTGTCATCAGCAGACACCAAGAAACCAGATTTAGCATCTTCTCGGGGCTTGCAAGTGCTGCTTCAATCAGTTGTCCCAAGGGTTGGAGGTGTTGGGTGAGGCTGCAAAGCCTGGTGGCTCTTTGTAAGCTTGGAGGTATGTGTAGGGGAAGAGATGCAATGGGATGGGTGATGCTGCAGCTGGTCTGATGAGGTTTGGCTTTGGGAGAAGCTGACCCTGTTCCTTCATGTCTTTAGGACAAGTGGTTGTCATGCAAAGGTTTTGGGGAGAGAAGTCTCAGAGGTTGGGGGAGTGTGGGAGAGGGTAAGGGCTAGAAGAGGAGCAATTTCAGGTGGTGCAATAGTCTGGGTTGGACTCATGGAAGGGAAATAAGGTGGGTCTGTCCTCCCATGCATGGGAGCAATGAGGAGGAACGTTGACTTCTCTTCAAGTGTCAACCAGTTGTGCTTTTCCTTGGCCCATCCTGGAGTTTCAGACCACTTTGTGTGTCTGGCTGTGACCCATGGCAGAGATGTCACCTGTGAGAGACAGAAGGGGCAGCTGGAGGGGTAGGGTGGGCTCAGTGGAGGGACTTGAAGGTCTTGCAAGGTTGCTTGATAGACACGTGGGTCACACACAACTCCAGCAAGCCAAGGTGCCTTCTTGCTCAGGATAAGAGATGCTTTTGGCTGTTGTTTTTGCTTTTCCTCAGGAACTTCTTTGGTGTACTCCTAGTTCCACGTGAAGACAATATTTCTACCCTCAGTGATGGCTTCTCTCATCCATCTTAGTCCTAATTTTCCCCAAGACAGAAGCTGGTGCCATGGCCCCTGTTTCAGGCAGTGCCTCCTCCTGCCATGGATGCTGTTGGGGTCTCCTGGGGCTCTGCTGGTGGTGGGTGGTAGCAGGAGCCAATGATTCTCCTGTTGTTCTGTAGGCCAGGGGATGGGGTGAGGTGGGATTGAGGGGGAAGAGCAGAAGGTGGATGTAGGAGTTCTTGTCCTGCTGTTGCATGGTGTGCACGAGAGGGTTGAGGGAGAGGCTGGAGGAATGTCTAGGACTGTTGACTGCTCTGGTGCATCAAGATGGGTGATGCTGGGGACATCCAGTCCTCCTCCTCCTCTTGCACTGTGGAGCTTCCTTCTTCCACCTTCAGGCTTCTTCTGTCCACAACACTGGTGAGGTTTCACCAGCAGGACCTATTCTACTTCCACGTGTGCAATGGGCTGTGCTGATACAAACACCTTTATGGGAGGTTGCTCCCATATGGGAGCAATGGCTGTGAAGGGCTGTCCCAGGCTACCCAGGGCAGTGGTGGAGCCCCCATCCCTGGAGAGGTTCAAAGCCCTGTACATGTGATGCTGAGGGACGTGGGTTAGTGGAGGACCTGTCAGTGCTCAGTTAAAACTTGGACTCAACGATCCGAAAGATCTTTTTCCTTGATTCTATAAATATTCCAGCTGGTGACAACTGGGTCTCCTGACCAGGACAGGACTCCTGCCCTCCTCCAGATCTGCAGGACCAACATCTGGCAGCATCCAGGCTGCTTTTTGGCTCCAGCACAAGGAGGAGGTGACATCTGGGGATTAAAAAGCAACTCCCCACCCATGCACGTGTGGCTGAGCCCCATCAACACCCCGAGAGCATGGGCCATGTCCATCCATCCATCCATCCATCCACAATCTCCCAGCTCTTCCCCTGACCCCAGCACTCGCTGCCCTCTTGGCTCTTGTGCTAGGGGAGGTCAGCGCCGATATTAATCTCTGGATTTATCTTTCGGGGGGTTATTTATGAAGTGTAGCCTGAGCTAAAAAGCCTATTGTGGCACATAGTAGGCTGCTTGTGTGGCATCCTTGAATAGGGGGGGTGTTCTCCTGTCCCCATGACAACGAGCATTTGAATTAAGAGCCGTCTCACTCGGAGCAATTTGCTGTCACATGGCTGGGAGAAAACACTTTGAAACCCTTGTAGTCTTTTCAATAGGCTTGATTGTTCACGTCCCCCAAACTTAATCATTAGCAGGGCTCTGCCACAGATAATTACTGTGCTTTGCATTCTTCTGCCCCGCACGTGACCGGCGCGGGCCCGGGGGACACGGGTCACCCTTGGCTCCTTTTCCTCTTGGAGGAGGTGAATGGGAGGAGTGGGTGAGGGACTTTGGCTGGCGTGGAAAATCTGGGCAATGGCCCCATGTGCTGAGTTTGGGTTGTGGGAGGGGAGGCTGAGCTCTGCTTGGAGACAATGTCTGCTGGAGAGTCCGTAGAATGGTTTGGGGTTGGAAAGGAGCTTAAAGGTCATCTAATTCCAACCCCCCTGACATGGGCAGGGAAACCTCCCACTAGACCAGGTTGCTCAAAGCC
Organism: Brachypteracias leptosomus; assembly: GCA_013401335.1. Classification (NCBI taxonomy): domain Eukaryota; kingdom Metazoa; phylum Chordata; class Aves; order Coraciiformes; family Brachypteraciidae; genus Brachypteracias; species Brachypteracias leptosomus. Next base: position 202,734 of record VYZX01025146.1, on the reverse strand, counting down.
CCATCCAACCTGGTCTTTCCTTGGCCATAAATGAGGAGGTTAAAACATATCCTAGTGTTTTGCTTAATTGTAGGGCTTGGTGGAAGCCAGTTGGGTGCTGACTGAACTACTCAGTGCCTGGAAGAGACCATCCCGTGATGGCAATGCTGGTTGCTCCAACATTAACAGGAGCAGCATCATTGACATAATACAAGGCCAACTTCTAGGTCAACAACCCCCTGCAATGCTCCAGGCCGGGGGAGGAGTGGCTGGAAAGTACCCAGTGGGAAAGGACCTGGGGGTGTTGGTCAAGAGCTGGCTGAAGATGAGCCGGAGTGTGCCCAGGTGGCCAAGAAGCCACCAGCATCCTGGCTTGTGTCAGCACTGGTGTGGCCACAGGACTCGGGCAGGGATTGTCCCCTGGACTGGGCACTGGGGAGGTCACACCTGGAATCCTGGGGTCAGTTTGGGCTTCTCACTCCAAGAAGAACCTTGAGGGTGTCCAGAGAAGGACAACGAAGCTGGGGCAGGGTCTAGAGCAGGAGTGTGGTGAGGAGCAGCTGAGGGAGCTGGGGGGGTTGAGCCTGGAGCAAAGGAGGCTCAGGGGAGACCTTCTGGCTCTGCACAACTCCCTGACAGGAGGTTGGAGCCAGGTGGGGTCGGGCTCTTCTCCCAAGGAGCAAGTGATGGGACAAGAGGAAATGGCCTCAAGTTGTGCCAGGGGAGGTTGGATATTAGGAATAATTTGTTGCTGTTTGGGGTTGTGAAGGGCTGTGCCAGGCTGGGCAGGGCAGGGGTGGAGTCCCCATCCCTGGAGGAGCTCAAAAGCCATGTAGATATGATACTAAGGGACATGATTTAGTGGAGGACCCGTCAGAGCTCAGTTAAAACTTGGACTCAATGATCTTAAAGACCTTTTTCCTTGATTCTATAAATATTCCATCTGGTGATTGTTTGGGGTTTTTTTTACTAGTGGGTTTTTCTTGCCCAGGCAAGGGCACAACCATTTTGCATCCCATGCAAGGACCACCTGCAGGTTGATCCCAGCAGGACCTGAGTGCATTGCTATCCCCCCCTCAACCACCGTGGGCTGGTGGGATCATGGGGGCTCTACTGGAGCAGCTGCTGGTCTCCTGGCAGCCTGGCTGGTGGGCAGCTGGCTGGGCTGGACCTGCCCCCTTGTCCTGCATTAATATGATTTGTATTGTGCAGGGAGCAGGTGGCAACGACCTCATTTGCAATTTCTGTGCCTGCCACATGTCCCTTCAGAAACAGGGTCTTTTAATAGGGTTTTGAAATAAATGGGGCCGGGACAGCAGGAAAAGAAGCTGGCTCCAAAGAGCCTCATGCACCTTCAAAATGTGCTTGGGTGGGTGAGATGTTCCTGTCCCTCCTTGGCCAAGGCAACCTGGAGAGGTCAATAACATAACTGACATCCTTGCTGATATCCATCAAGTGACATCCCATCCCTGGACATTTTGAAGGCCAGGCTGGATGGGGCTTGGAGCAACCTGGTCTAGTGGGAGGTGTCCCTGCCATGGCAGGGGGTTGGAACTGGATGATCTTGAAGGTCCCTTCCAACCCTGACAATTCTATGATTCTATAATTCTATGATTCTATGACATGATTCCATCTCCACGGGTTGGAGGGTATCATGTAAGTGATGTCACGGTGATATTGGTGTTTGGAGGATTCATTTCTTCTGCCTCTGAAAATAAATACCTTCCCCCTCCACACATGTATGGGGACCAGGGATAGTGTGACCCCATATCAAAGGTCTTTTTGGTTCATCTTCTTGCTTGATTAAGGAATATTTGATTTTATTTTGCCTCCTGATGATTGGATTGGGGTTGTTCAGCCTGGAGAAGAGAAGGCTCTAGGGGGACCTTGTAGTGACCTTCCAATACCTGAAAGGGGCCTATAAGAAAGCAGGGACTTGTGACTGGACAAGGGGTGATGGTTTTAAGCTAGAAAAGGGTAGATTTAGGTTGGACATTAGGAAAAAATTCTTGAATATGAGGGTGGTTGATCACTGGAACAGGCTGCCCAGAGAGGTGGTGGAGGCCCCATCCCGGGAGACATTCAAGGTCAGGCTTGATGGGACTCTGAGCAACTAAGCTCCCATTAGAAACAAGCCCCTTTTCCCCTTCAGCTGTTTTGTGGGGATTTTGGGGGAGGGAGGGTTGAAACAGATACCCCTGGGAAGAGCCATAACCCACTGACCTGGAGGGGATTCAGCCCCTGCTGCTGGTGGCTTCAGGAAGGACTTAACTGGGGTCAACAGCCTGTTATTGTTTTTCCCCCTCCAGCTGATAAGGAAAAGGAAGTTGATATTTGTCTCTCCTGGTTAAATGGGAAAATAACAAGGAAAAATAACATGTTTCCAAAGGTTTCCCTCTGTCCTGGAGCTCCAAAACAACCACATGAGCAGCCTCTTCTCCTGCCACACTCATCTGCTTTGTAGGGATGTGGCTTTACCCTGGAGAAGAGGAACACCCTGGGGTGACTTGGAGATTGGTGCTACGTGCCCTAAAAAACTGATGGTGGGACAGGTCTATCTGGGGAGCAAATGGTCTGTGGTGGCTGCTGCTCTTCATGCTGTGCCCCATGGTTTCCTTTGCCCTGTCTCTTCCTCTTCTACAACCCCTTGCACTTGGATCTCCATCTTTTGATGGCTTCTGGGTTTTTTTTCCAGATATAAAGTTTGATGAGATTTATGGGGTTCCCAGCCCAATGTTTTCCACTCTTCCCTCCATCCCCTGCCTCTTGGGCAGCTCCTCCAGCTGCTTCCTCCTATAGGGCTTCATCCAAACTTGCTGAACATCACTTGCAAGGCTGCAGATGCACACAAGTGATGGTGTGAGGTTGGGTCACTCTGTATTTTCCCTGCAGTAACTGAAAACTGAGGTCCTTGCAGCTGGAGTAACTCCCTTTGCTCTTGCAGGCATCTCTATGGTCAATGACCACCAGAGGAGGAGCCCCCCTGGGTATCTACATGTGAATCTCCATGTTTGGCTCATCCCACAGATGGAAGATGAACCCTGGATGGGATCAATGATAGATTTTGCATCTCTATCTCAGGACAAGGTGAGCTCTGTCCTATCAGCACCTGTTTCTTCCAGGGCAGGCATGGCTTTGGTGGCCAATGTTGGGGTAGAAGTCCACCTTGGATGAGGTCAGTCCCACTTATATGGCTGGAGGGAGGGATCTGGACTCACTGATATGAGATTGCCAAGATTCATGGATGTTTTGTCCCAGAGGCCTCTAGATCTTGAATACCTTGAGCACTGTGTCAAGATTTGGGTGCCACAGGATAAGAAGGACATTGAGGTGCTGGAGCAGGTCCAGAGAAGGGCAACAAAGCTGGTGAGAGGGCTGGAGAACATGTCTTATGGGGAGTGCCTGAGGGAACTGGGATTGTTTAGCTTGGAGAAGAGGAGGCTGAGAGGAGACCTCGTTGCTCTCTACAAATACCTACAAGGAGGTTGTGGTGAGGCTGGGGTTGGTCTCTTCTCCCAAGCAACTAATGACAGGACAAGAGGTGATGGCCTCAAGTTGCACCAGGGGAGGTTTAGATTGGACATTAGGAAGAAGTTCTTTCCTGAAAGAGTGGTCAGGGACTGGACCAGGCTGCCCAGGGAGGTGGTGGAGTCACCATCCCTAGAGGTGCTCAAAAGACAAGTAGATGTGGCACTTCAGGACATGGTCTAGGGGTCAGGGAGATGTTGGATGAAGGTTGGGCTCGATGATCCTGGAGGTCTTTTCCAACCTAAATGATCCTATGATCTGCAGCCATGCTTGGGAGGTACCTGGATGAGGGTCATGGGTGCCAGCTGCCCAAATATCTCTAAAGCCCTTTGGTGAGCGGTGGCTTGGGGATACTTTCCTTGGACACCACAACCCACTGAGGTTTAGTATCTCAGGTCTGCAACCGTGTGGGGATGAGAAATGAGAATCCCTCCTGCCAGCACCATGGGGGTTGTCACCATCCTCTGGCATCTATTTGTCGTCGGCCACCTCAACAACCTCATTATCGGCATGCGACAGACAAATGAGCATTTCCACGTGGTCACAGCAAGTATTGATCAAGGCCCAAGCCCCATCTGATCAATGCCACGCTGGTTGTCCCCCAGGCTGGACACCCAGGGCAGCTCAGCTGGAGGCTGTCCCAAGACCTCCAGGGCTTTGCCCATCATGACCAGTCATATGCACTCAGACAACAAGGGCCCATTGTATTGACTTAATGCAGGGCTAATCTGGGAATTAATTGGGATATCTGGAAGCACCTTAGCTGCTCCTGCTGATGCAAGGACCCAAGTTTCCTCTCCTAATCTCCCCCAGGATCTCCCCCAGCTCCCAGAGCAGGATAACGTGGGTAAGCTGGTTATGGTGCGTTTGCATCAATAAGCAGGAGGTGCTGCTCAGGCTGGAGGCAACTTCATTAAGGCCTGGTGATAATTAGAGCTTGTTTATTGCCTGCCCTTTGAACCCTACATTGAGAGCAACCATTGACTTTGCATCTGGGGCCATGGGGATGGCTGCAGCTCCCAGGCAGAATTTCTCTAGAAAAGTCTTTTCCTCTTTGCTTCCCTCCATAATCTCTCCATTAAGGTGAAAAATGATGGTGGGGAGTTTGATTTGGGGAAAAAAGTCATGGGTGAGATGGCAAACTGCTGCTGGTTGCAGTGGCATGCAATGGATTAGTGATGGGCCAACTCTTCGCTGGGTGACCAGGCTCAAGGAGTGGAGTTAAATCCAGGTGGTGAGTCCATGTGATGTTCTCCAGAGCTCACAGGTCCACACCGAGCTCTGTGGCTGGTGCCAGCACTGAAAGCAGCAGGATTCCTCCAGCCTGGCCCTGGCATAAGCAGGAGAAGGATTTTGGCCCAAATTAGGGGAAGAAACAGAGGGATTTTTTGAAGGAGGGAACCAGGATCTCCTTGAGGGTCTGTCCTTGCAGTGGAAGCTGCTTAACCTGCTGGTTTGCACATCTGCAGAGCTTGCATGAGCTGAGAAGAGTTGTAGGATCCTTTAGAATCATTTAAAATCATAGAATAATTTCAAATTATAGAATTATTTAGTATTATAGAATATTTTAGAATCATGGAATCCTTTAAAATCGTAGAATTATTTAGAATTATAGAATATTTTAGAATCATGGAATCCTTTAAAATCGTAGAATTATTTAGAATTATAGAATATTTTAGAATCATGGAATCCTTTAAAATTGTGGAATCCTTTAAAATCGTGGAATCCTTTAAAATGATAGAATTATTTAGAGTTATAGAATCATTTAGAATCATAGAATTATTTAGAATTGTGGAATCCTTTAGAGTCATAGAATCCTTTAAAATCACAGAATCCTCTAAAATTACAGAATTATTTAGAGTTATAGAATATTTGAGAATGATAAAATGATTTAGAATCAGAATTATTTAGGACCATGGAATATCTTAGAATGATAGAATCATTTAGGATTGTGGAATCCTTTAGAATCAGAATCCTTTAGAGTTGTAGAATCCTTTAAAATCATAGAGTTACTTAGATTTATAGAATATTTTCGAATGATAGAATCATTTAGAATCAAAATTATTTAGGATCATGGAATCATTTAGAATTGTGGAATCCTTTAGGATCATGGGATCCTTTAGAGTCATAGAATCCTTTAAAATTGTAGAATCTGTTAAAATTACAGAATTATTTAGAGTTATAGAATATTTTTGAATGATAGAATAATTTAGAATCAGAATTATTTAGGATCATGGAATCATTTAGAATTGTGGAATCCTTTAGAAACAGAATCCTTTAGAGTCATAGAATCCTTTAAAATTCTAGAATCCTTTAAAATTCTAGAACCCTTTAAAATTATAGAGTTATTTAGAGTTATAGAATATTTTAGAATGATGGAATCATTTAGAATCAAAATTATTTAGGATCATGGAATCATTTAGAATTGTGGAATCCTTTAGGATCATGGGATCCTTTAGAGTCATAGAATCCTTTAAAATTGTAGAATCTGTTAAAATTACAGAATTATTTAGAGTTATAGAATATTTTTGAATGATAGAATAATTTAGAATCAGAATTATTTAGGATCATGGAATCATTTAGAATTGTGGAATCCTTTAGAAACAGAATCCTTTAGAGTCATAGAATCCTTTAAAATT
>VYZX01025146.1:183221-196424 GCA_013401335.1 Brachypteracias leptosomus | reverse complement strand
GGGAGCTCAGCTCCCATCTGGCTGCCTTATCAAGCCCTGCAGAGCCTCCCGTGTCACATTGGGATGTAAATCGCGTTAATTGAATTCACTTTGGCTGCGCTTTGGGGAGCAGACAAGGGCCGAGTCGCGCTCTCGTTTGCATACTGATAAGCCACAGTTGAAAAATGATGCCTCCTAATGAATAAAATGTGTGTAACTGGCCCGGCTTGATATTAGCATTAAAGTGTTAATCACTTTGGCATACAAGTTTATGGCGCTGAGTAAATTTGCCTTCAAAGGGGTCCTGAAACAGAAATCTCTGTTTCTTGCCTGCCATAGCAACACAGAGACGTCTTCATTGTGTTCCTTGGTCAGAAAGCAGGTGCCAGCTTCTAATTAAAGCCTAATTTGCAATTTGTGTCCTATTCACTGTTTTCCTGGGGACTTTGATGGCTGATAGAGGGGGGAGCAATAACCAGCAGCCAGGCTTGAGAGCGCTCATGGAAATTCATCCTCCCCTGGGGCTTCAGGGCTGAGCGAGCAGCCAGGAGGGAAGGGGCCAGGGACGTGTTGTGACGTGTGTCCCTCATCCAGGAGGTGGAAATCAGTGTTAGAGCTGGTGCCAGCCTCTTAGGGGATGGTGGTTGTCCTGTTCCAGCCTCCCCGGGACAGCTCTGGCCCTCCCTCTTTGAGGACAGATGGAAAAGGCTTCTTCCAAGCTCCCAATTAAAGGATCCAGGTTAACGATGCCTGTGGAGGTCTCTTGTTGCACATGTTCTCCAGCCTGCCCACTGACCTGCAGTGTCCTCCTGCTTTCCAGTCTTCCCCCTGCCACCTATCCATCTCCTCTTTCTGCTTCTAATTACAGGCTTATGAGCTCTTGACAGTGCTAATATGAAAGGTAATTAGCAGCAGCAGGTTGGTTGATACATGAACCCGTGGTGGAAGGACACCCTGCTGGAGCTGGCTGCTCTGGGAGCAGAGGAGCTGGAGGTATGTGGAGCTGGAGAGCCCAACACCAGTCTCTAGGAGGTGTTGGTGGTGCTAAAGCTGCTCTCCCAGGGCTGTGTTTGCTTCTGCTGGCTGGGGCTTTNGGTTGGAAAAGACATTTAAGATGACTGAGTCCAGCAGTAAAGAAAGGCTGGAGTTTGTCCTCATTTCCCCCAGCGTGGCCCTGGTGGCTTCAGTCATTTCAGTCCCCCCGGCAGCAGAGCGGTGGCAGGAGATGGGATGTCCCAGACATCAGGGGGATGAAGAACCAGCTTTGGGCTGGGATTTTTCTTNCTATCCATCTCCTCTTTCTGCTTCTAATTACAGGCTTATGAGCTCTTGACAGTGCTAATATGAAAGGTAATTAGCAGCAGCAGGTTGGTTGATACATGAACCCGTGGTGGAAGGACACCCTGCTGGAGCTGGCTGCTCTGGGAGCAGAGGAGCTGGAGGGGTGTGGAGCTGGAGAGCCCAACACCAGTCTCTAGGAGGTGTTGGTGGTGCTAAAGCTGCTCTCCCAGGGCTGTGTTTGCTTCTGCTGGCTGGGGCTTTGGAAAAGGGGCAACGGGCACAAACTGGAGTGCAGGAATTTCTACCTAAACATAAGGAAAAAGTTTTCCTGTGAGGGTGGCACAGGCTGCCCAGAGAGGTTGTGGAGTCTGTCTCTGGAGAAATTCCAACCCACCTGGACATGATTCTGGGCAACCTTTAGCAGGAGGGTTGGACTAGATGATCCCTACCATGCTGTAATTCTGTGACCTGAGGGTGCTGGGGCTCAGATCCCAGTTAAATTCAGTGCTGCTTCAGATTCCTTTCAATATTACAACCTCAGGTGCTGGCTGAGGAGCTGCACCTTCCAAAAACCCAGCCCAGGGGGTGGGCAGTGCTGAGCCACCAGCTTTTCTGAGGCTATTCCCCAGCTGCAGACACCAAGTACCTGGGGTTTTTCAGTGCCCAGCCCGTAGGACCCCAGTCTCACTCCTGGAAGTGGGTTGAAAGCCCCTTGGTGTGCTTTGCATCACCCATCAGCTTCTTGTTGGGTTTGTTATTGATGATAATTGATGTGGCAGCAGATTCAAGGGACTTGAATCACACCAGGGCTTGTGGAAGGAATAAGAGGGTCTCTGCCTTAATAAAGGCATAGTTGACATGATTTGGTCTGGAAAAAGGAAGATCTAGGATGAGTTGCTGGTCTGGATATGTTGACTAATGATTCTTGGTAAGGATTTTTGCATGTGCTTTGGGACTGTGCCACCACATTGGGTCAGCTGAGGACAAGCCCAGGGGAAGAAATCAGTGTCGTGTCTTTCAGGAGCAAACCACACACTTGCAATCATGGCTCACACCAATGCTGGTCAGGAGGGACATTGAGGGGATCTCTTATTCAACCTGCTCCTCAAAATAGGATTTTGCTGGTTCTTGTTGTCTAGCAGAGCCCTGAAAACCCCTGGAGAGGGAGAGGACACCCTGAGCCCTTCCTCCAAAGTTGCACCATCCTCTAGCAGAGAAGTTTTTCCATTCCTTTCTACTGGTTGCTCCCTCCCACCTCAGCTCAGATTTTCAGCAGAGCTCCACCAAAGCCCATTTGACACCAGCTGAGGCTCTAATTCCTGGTACTCAACCTCCTGTCCCTCTCCTTCCATAGACACTGTAGGATACGTGCTTGTTGAAGTCCTATAATCCATCATGGAATGTTCCTGCTTTTATAGTATATATATATATATAAAAGAGCCAGTGTCTTAACCCAGGTATCACTGTGTGTTGCTCCAGGAGATGTTGTTTCAAGTGCACATACCCATGGCTCGATGGGATAGTGAGTGTCCCATCCCTCAGCCCCCCAGTTCCTCTCTCCATCCCCTCCTGGCTCAGTTACCATGCAAATAATTAAAGGGCTGGGCTGTTTATTGGCTGCTAATCTCCTTCCCAAGGGATTTGGGGTTCCCTGGGCAGCCCTACAACTGCTGACATGCTGGGAGTGTGATCATCTCCTAATAAGCACATTCTCCTGCTTGCCTTACAGCTTAATTATACCACGCATGGTCTCCTGAGTGGCAGAAGTTGCAGAAGACCTGACTGTAGACCTGACATCTCCCCTTGGCTTATCTCCTGCAATCCCATGAAGGTCAGAAGTGGCACCACCAACCTCGATTGCCCCCTGAGAGCTGGTGATGGCATTGGGTGGGATGGTCCTACAAGAAGCTTGGGTGATGCTCTGTGCTCCTTTTCCTTCTGTTTTAAGTCCAGGGCACAGGCAGCAGTTAGAAATTAAAAATAGAGATGAAGAAAAGTGACTATATTTGAACACAGCCACCTTGTTGCCCCATAAGTGAACCCCTAACTAATGATATAGAGGAAAAACAGGACACATACAGAGCTGTTGATGTGACCTGGGATTTCAGCTGCCAGTTTTCTCTTTGCTGTTATTTCCTCCACCACATCCAGCTATGCTGATGGGAGCCCTTTCCAACCAGGGAGTACTTTTTGAGCAGCATAAAAACCATCCTGGGTTGATGCACGTGCTCAAGTAGATGTACAAATGGGCTGGAACCCCCAATAAATCACTGTGGCACCCTCAGATGTTCGACTAAACCAACAAAATAAATCCGGAATGTCTGAGAGAAATGGAAAAAAAAATATAATAAAAAAAAGAACCTCCCCTAAAACTTTGCTGACATAACAGGAAAAGAGCAGCCTGGGGCTCTGTCCACCTATTTCTATCAGTGAGTGGAAAACACTCTGCTCCAGGAATCTGTCTCTTTCCTGCTTGCTGGGGGATGTAGATGCAAGTGCTCCCTGCAGGGAATATCCTGTTTATCTAAACCCCTCCTTCCCACCAGCATGTTCCACCACAGGGAGCTGGAATCCTTGTCTTGATAAAGAATTGGTTGCTATAAGACTTTTTGGCAAGGTAGTGGCAGGATGAGGGGTCTAGGAAATCACTGGAGGTGGAGGATCCGCTCTCAACGAGTTGGGTGGTGACATCCCATGGTTGTGGTGGCTTCTTCAAACCTGGTACCTCCTCTCCATCCTCTCAGTGCCTGCTCCAGGAGCTGTTGCACCTTTTCCTAATGGATAATTCCCTGAGGCTCTCTGCAAACCCTCCCAGGAACCTGTTGCTGTGCTGGAAGGTGCCCAGAGAAGGGCCATGAGGATGATCAGGGGACTGGAGCATCTCTCCTACAAGGACAGACTGAGAGAGTTGGGGTTGTTCAGTCTGGAGAAGAGAAGGCTCCAAGGGGACCTTATTGTGGCCTTCCAGGATCTGAAGGGGGCTACAAGGAAGCTGGGGAGGGACTTTTTAGGATGTTGGGTAGTGGTAGGACTGGGGGGAATGGGTCAAAACTAGAGGTGGGGAGATTGAGATGAGACATTAGGAAGAAGTTCTTGCCCATGAGGGTGGGGAGACACTGGCACAGGTTGCCCAGAGAGGTGGTGGATGCTCCATCCCTGGACATTTTTAAGGCCAGTTGGATGGGGCTGTGAGCAACTGCTCTAGTGGGAGGTGTCCCTGCCCCCATGGCAGGGGGGTTGGAACCAGATGATCTTTGAGGTCCCTTCCAACCCTGATGATTCCATGATTCTGTTCCCTTCAGCATTGCTCTCAAACATCTGGCTCTAAGCCTCCTTGGCTTTATGGGGCATTATGTGCCTAAGTCATTTAGGCCATTAAAGAAAGCTTTTCCCAAAGGGCTTAGTGATGCTTCCCATCCCTGGGGATGGGCTGGGGAGAGTGTGAGTGAGGGACATCAGCTTGTGATAGAGAGAGAGGAGTTGTCTGGCTCCTGGGGCTCCTGCCAGCTGGAGTTAGGGCTTGTTCTAGCCCAAACATCCCCAACCACATGATAAATAGTTATCAGTGCTATTAAGATATTTTACCAGAGCCAGAAAACGTTTGTAAAACCTGTTGCAACACTCAGCTGAGCGTTTTAATGCCACATTAGGAACAGGAGCTCTCTGTTCTTACCACAAATAGGGTGATATTTTATTCCTCAAAGCAATTTGCCACGGACTGGGGATAGTGGAGCTGGGCCAACCTGGCCAGAAGGTCCATGATGGCAGCAGTGGGGTCTGTGAGGGTCCTGCCCAAGCTCCACGTGGTTTGTATTGCAGATTGGGGCACTTTGCAGGTCTGAACATAGCTGGGAAGGAAAGGGAGCTGCTGGGTTTGGGTATGGAGTGGTACAGCCATGTGTGACAGGAGAACATGGCATCAATCTTTTTAGCAGGGTCTCTTGTGACAGGACAAGGGGTGATGGTTTTAAACTAAAAGAGGGAGATTCAGACTAGAGAGAAGGAGGAAATTGTTGGTGCTGAGGGTGGTGAGAGCCTGGTGGGAGTTGCCCAGAGAGGTGGTTGATGCCCCATCCCTGGAACCATTGCAGGGGAGGTTGGACAGAGCTCTGAGCAACCCGCTCTAGGTGCAGATGTCCCTGCTCAGTGCAGGGGGTTGGACTAGATGGCCTTGAAAGGTCCCATCCAACCTATCTAGAATATATTTTGGGCTCACAACATCAACCACCAATTAGATCCAACTTGGGTGGACTCCATCTCCACCTTTTCTACTGCCTAAACAGAGGCTGATGGCAGTGATGGCTGTGGAGACAACAGTGTTTAACCCACCTAAGTCTTCTTGAGCTAGAAGAAGACCTCTGAAGGGAGAGTTTTGTTGTCAGTGCTCCATGCTGGGATGCAGAGTGTGATTTGCAAGCACAGGGTGGCCAACACAGCTCAGCAATGGGCTCCACCATGAAGCTGTGACTCAGTTCCTCTTTAGAGAGCCATAGAACTATTTAGATGGGGAAAGACCTTTAATATCATCAAGCCCAACTGTCAACTCAGCACCACCGAGTCCACCACTAAACCATGTCCCTCAGCATCACATCTCCATGGGCTTTGAAATACCCCCAGGGATGATGGCAATGGACTTATGAGGAATAATTGCTGTGTGATGCTGAGTGTGCAGTTGAAAAGCAGATATCTTGGGGTTTTTTGCTGAAGGGAGAATATTTGGGAGTGGATGTTCCTGTGGGAATGTTTTGTTGGCCAAATGAGACCCCCCTCAAGGGGTCAGTGCCAGCTTGGTCCACCCTTGGTGATGCTCAGCAAGCATAGCAGGATCCTGCATAAAAAGTGATTTTAGAAGTGCATTAGTGCCAGATATTCATCCAGATGCCTCTTTGGTTGGCAAATTTGGTCCATAAATCCCTGCTTAACCCCTCTCCAACCTCTCTACAGGTCCCCTTGCTGCAGAAGATGGAAGAAGCTCAACCAGGGGAGAGGACAACATCTACAGCTTCTCCAAGGTAGGTGACCAGTGGCTGGTCTTAGCAAGGAAAGCCATGGAGAGCTAAGTAAAAGTTGTGTCTATTATGAGCTCAACTGCTTTGTAATTAAAGTGTAGCCCATGTCCTCAGCTACTTACTGGAGAGTTTTGGGGGGTGGTTGACTAGAAAGGAAGATTTCCAGCTTTTGTGCTGGTGAGAAAGAGAGAATGGAGCAAATGCACCTTCCTGTGGGTTTCATCTTCTGCTTGCACAGGGGTCTTGGAATAAGTGGGATGGAGAAGATCAAATACCTCCTGACTGGAAGAGGTCTGTGAGTAGATGGGTTTGGCTCCCTTGTGGCAGAAAGGTCTCCTGATGTGTCTGTGATACTCTGGTGAGTTGTGGTGGTGTCCTGGATGAAGGAGGATGGGTCTCAATGCTGGGGTGGGAGCCTGGGGGCTACACCCATGGATCTTCTGCAGGTTTGCTCTTCTGGAGGCTTTCGCTCACCTCTCTGTGCCCTCCAGTCCTCTGCAGCTTCCTAATCCAGCTCCACTCAAGGTGGTATGCAAGTTTTTCTTCCCTCCTTTCATTAGTATCCCACCTATTTTAAGAGATGTAGGGTCAGATATCTCACGTGCAATGATGTGCTTCTTCCACCAGTGCTCAACAGTGGTCAGGGCTGATCCCCTGCCTTGGTGGAGGGCAAAGGGTGATGGGGAACACCTTTGTCATACCCAGACTTTGCTGGCCTAGATGGTGACCCAAACCAAAGTCCTCTTTTAATCATAGAATGTTTCAGGCTGGAAGGGACCTCTAGAGGTCATCTGGTCCAACCTCCCTACACCAGCAGGGACATCTCTACCTAGGGCAGGTTGCTCAGAGCCCCATCAAGCCTGACCTTGAATGACTCCAGGGCTGGGGCCTCCCCCACCTCTCTGGGCAGCCCATTCCAAATGAGAACCCCTAAATTTGGAATCCTAGATTTAAACTTACTTAGTTTCAGGTTGGGCAGTAGAACAAAGAGAACCAAGCATGGTCTTACAGGTAGAGAAACACTGGGGATGGACAGATTTCAGCAGAGATAAGCAGAGGTGGAAGGCTGAGTACAAATGTCTGGACTTTGTCAAACATCCCTGGCCAAGGATGTGTTGATTTCAACCCTGGGTCTGTGGAGAAATGAATTTCAGCTCGGTTTTGGTTTCAGCCTGAGGTACTTGGTGTGTTTGGAGAGGGATGGCCAAGGGAGTGATGTGGGGAAAAGGAATCACTGGTCCTCTAAAAGCCCAGTAAGGATGGTTGGACTTTTGGTCTTATTTTTATTTAGCAAGATGGCCACATGTGCCAAATTGTCCCTAAAATCCAGGTGGGTTTGATCTGGAGTTTATACTCAGATCAATCCCTGCTTTAGGCTGAACTCCAGGTTTTAGGAACTGGGTTCAAATTCAGCTTATTCTGAGATTTGGGCAAGTATTTCTGGTCTCGGCTTATCTCCAGTTCTAATGTTGGTTTTAGCTGGAGAAGAACTAAGGGTCTGACCATGACTGGAGACTGATGGTGCTTTGAGTTCACTCCATACCAAGTTGGCCTGTGGATGGACAGTCTTCCAGCAGGTCCAAGCCCAATTCTCCTTTCCTTTACCCCTCTGTAGAGCTGAAATTGAGCCAAGGGAAGATCAGACCTGTGGGCATGGAGCCTTCTCCAGGGGCAGGACTTGGCAAGCTGTAAATAGCCAGCACAGCCAAACCCCTCCTGGGGGAGGGAACAACATCACAGCCACACTCAATAGACTCCAACTGCAGCCATAATTAACTTTACACCCATTTTCAAGCACTCATATTGTCATCTTGGTGTCTTATTCAAACCTGACCAACTAAATCCCTTCTTTCCAAGCCACGAGGGGGGTTTAAACTGAAGGGGGTAGTTGACTCCACTGGAGAAAGACACTTTTACAGCACATTTTTGTTGCTATAAACCCAATCTTAAATAATGAGGCTCGTGAAAGGATATGACCTAAGCTATAAAATGCACTTATTAAAGTTGTGTGATAAATCAGAGGAGGACACGTTTGCCTCTTACCCAAGGAGCAGCCAGAGGAGGGGTGGAGGCCAGGCAGGTTGATTTCTGGTGGGTGGCTTCTCTCCCAGCTCAGGGTGAAGAATTAGCACAGGTCAAATTGCTCACAAACCTCTGTCTAGGAATATATATGACCAGCCTAAATGTCAGGCTGGAGGAAAGAAAACCTGAGCTCCATGGTCCTGCTGCACCCCAGTGTGGAGGATTTCATTAGTTGTATCCCTCTTTGCTCTTGGGTCTTGATGCTTCATTTTTGTCCTTTCTTTCCCCCCGCTAACAAACCAAGTGATGGGTCTCCAGCAAGATGTTCTGCTGTCATATTAGGTGCCCCAGCCCCAATTTGTCAGGGTCTGCTGCTTAATTTCCACCCGTGTCTCCAGCATTGGTGTTGGTAAGTTCAGTTCTGCATCAAGGGGTACCCAGAAATGCCTGGGCCAGATTTGGAGAGGTTTGGGTAAGAAAAGTAGGAGGATCTGCTCAAGGTGAGGTGGGGCAGCCCATTAGGGTTGGATTTGATTTTCACCAGTCTCCTGGTAACTCAGCCAGACAGGGAACAGGCACCTTTTAGGTGGGCTGGAAGGGACTGGGAGGTGGTGGTGTCACCATCCCTGGAGGTGTTCAACAAATGAGTAGATGTGGAGCTTTGGGACATGGCCTAGTGGTCAGGGAGATGTTGGGATGAAGGTTGGACTTGATGATCCTGGAGGTCTTTTCCAACCTAAATGATCCTATGGTGTTAACAGCCTTTTCAATGAGTGATTAACTGCACCAGTTAAAGGAGTGGGGGGGGAGAAAAGAGCTTTCTTTTTTTAATTATTGCTAAAAATACATTCTCATTCTTCAAATGCTTGGGAATCTTTTTTAACCCACTCAAAGGATTTATTCTGCAAAAGGCCTGGCTGGAGGGGATGCTCCCAGATGAACTTTTAACAGGGAGCAAAGCAAGAAATGCCATTAAAGAACTGGGGGTGCTGCAGTGCCTGTGACGTGAAGGCTACAAGGCATGAAGCTAAAGCTGCTTGGCATGGGTGGATGGGCAAGTTTTTCTCAAATCCCAGCTCCCCGAACACCAAACCAGCCCCAAAATGACCCCACATCCCTGCAAGGGCTGAGACTGAGCCCTCCTGGCTACACAGGGCTTATGTCAGGGCCAGTTAAGGGGCAGGAGCTGCATCTTCTGCCTTCAATTCCTCCTGGCACTAAGACCCTTCAGGTCTTAGCTGCCAGGTAATTTTCTTTTGGGTAATGCAATAGTGCATGGAAGAGCCCATTATTTCCCTGTAGCAAGAGGCTCAGCAAGCACTAATTGGACAAACGAGGCTCCAGGGATTTACAAACTAAGCAGATGAATATGCAATGGGGGGGGGGAAGGCAAACAAGGCTCTGAGCCACCCTGAAGGGCACCTGGGATGGTGCTTTGCTCCTGCTTTGCTGCTGAGGTGGCATTAGGGACCGTGTTGTCCAGAGAGGTCCTTCCAGGAGCATCCCTGATGGGCAGATTTGTTTGACTCCAGGGATGCACAGACCTCAAGGAGCAGCAGGTGTTTGGAAATGGTGCCCAGGCTTTTGGAGTCCTTCCCAGCTCCCGTTCCCCCACAGGGACAGGCCACCATCCCTTCTCCCTCTTGGGTACTGTGCCAGGGGGAAGACTTGCTAAATCTTCCCTCTGAAAAAGGAGGAGGGAAGGAGGGAATGAGCAGGAAAGCAAAGGTGATTATGGCAGAAAATTAGGATTAGTTGGGGTTTTTTCCCTTTCTGACCTCAAATATTCCCTTTGAAAGGTTATCCCGAGCTGCACTGTGCTCCAGCAGATTTTTTGGAAGCTTTTCCTTGCAACTATGGGACATCAGCCCAGCAATGCTTGTTGTGGCTTCTAGGGAGCCCAGCCACAGCTCACCAGCTCCTGGCCAGTGAAGGCAAGGACCAATTCCCAACACGTGCCTGGGAAGGATGCAGGCCAGCAGTGATGTGCAGCTTGGTTTGGGACCAAGGTGGGGATTTTTTTATGTCTCAGAGGAGGTTGACACCCTATGGAGCATCTTCATAGCTGATGCCTCTCGTGACCACCCATGGGCATGGGCTTGGGCTCACCAGTGAGACAAGGGGCTGCACTAGCACAGAGAACAGTCACAGTTCTTTGCTATGGGGTCAATGCAGGGCTTGGGGCTTAAGGAGGAAGAGGAGGAGAGCAGGAAGAAGAGGAGGAGATGACAGTGATGCCCCCTCCCTTCTTTTGTATCCCCATGTGTAGCTCATTCTTTGGGGTCACAGCTTCATCTCTTTGCTTCCAGAGATCATTTCATGCTTCCTGGTGCAGGAAAACAGCTCACATGGTGATTTCCAATGCAGGTGACACGAGGCAGTGGGACAGCTTAAAAACATGGTGTTTTGACTGCTTCCAGACATAATTCATCACCAGTTCACTCTTCCTTCCTTTACCACTGCCCTTTCCAGCAACCCCTCCATAGGGAGGAGCGTTCATCCCACCACCATCAAAACACAGCATCTCTGGGCATGAAATCTGGTGTTGTCCATGGCTGAGTCTTGTTCTATGACCTGGGTACCAAGCTACAACCATAAAATGAATAATAAGGTCTTGTGTTCAATCAGCTGGATGCTCTTGGTCCTGCAGCACTTGGACGTAACACTAGGAGCATGGCTGAGAAATGAGTGATGGTGCCCAGTAAGTTATTGCAAGCCCCTCTCCTAGGAAAAAGTGGTCCTGGCTGGAGTTTGGGTGATAGATCACCCCGTTTCTCTGTAGTGCATTAGCACTTGATCTCAGAGGTCGAGCCAGAAAATAACCTTCTCCCTCTAATTGACATGCAAAGCTCCCACTGTGCATTAATTTGGGTTGGGGCTGAACTGGGACCACCAGCGCCCAGACCAGGAAAAATGGAGAGTGGTAGCTCTGCAGTAAATTGCTTGGATATTTATAGGCTGTCAGATGTGAAACGTTTATTTAAAATAAGTAAAATAAATCATGGTGCATAGGACAGCCTGGCTGGCTGCCAATGGCCAGGGTCAAAGAGTCCACAGCCTAGGCTGGTAGGAGTAGGAAATATGGCATGGAAGAGAGAGCTCACAAGGGTGGGAGAGGTGGGTGTTGTCTGTGTTTTCATGGCTTTGCAAATGGATGGGTTGGTCTCACTGCAAGAACAACCAGCAGGGAGATGAGTTATGGTGGGTGGTGAGTGGAGGACCTCAGTACTCTTCATCTTCGTGTAGTTGAAGAGCAGGAGTTAGCCAGGGGAGACACTGCTTTCAAAATGTGAGAAAAATAGCAATGAGGGGGCTCTTTTTTCACTGTTTGGGATTCTGTTTGCAGCCAGTTAATGTTTTCATGCTTCCCTCTGCAGTCCTGGTGGAAGCCCCATCCCTGGACATTTGGAAGGCCAGGCTGGATGGGGCTTGGAGCAACCTGGTCTAGTGGGAGGTGTCCCTGCCCATGGCAGGGGGTTGGAACTAGATGATCTTTAAGGTCCCTTCCAACCCTGACGATTCTATGATTCTATAAATGTGTTAGAAAAGATGCTTTATTCACACAGCCTCAAATGATTCAGGGCCCACAAAGAAACCACGAGTGCTGGTGTGGCTTTAGGGGTTACAGACCTTCAGTTTTGGGGAGCACCTCCTTGTTTTTGTGGTACAGCAGAGCTGTAGGTGCTGGGCACCAAAGAAAAGCACCCAAACCTGTGAGACCTCCTCTCACCAATACCTTCTGCACTGAGGTTTTCACTTGAGATAGGACCTAAAGTGCAAAGGTGAGATGACTACATATGGTGTAAAGAAATGATGTGATCACCCCCTTTCCCTTAGTTGGCCTTCAAAATAACCTGGTTATGAAAGAAAAACCCACCAGGTCCTCTCTGCAAACCCTAAACCTCAGGATCTGTCTGGCTCCATTCTTGCATGACTTGAAGGAGCTCTTCATTACGTCTTCCAAAATAATGGGAGAAGTCAAAATGAGAAGAGCATAATGAAAATGGCTGGTGTAAACATAGCTCTGTCTTCCTACAGGTCTCTCTAGTTAGCTGCTCTCATTAATCATGGCTGTATCCAAGGGCTTATGAATTCCAAAAATTATTTTCTCTGTGTATTTTTTCTTAGGAGGAGGACAATGACTAATTGGTCCTGGGCTTCGTTACCACTCTTGGGTACCACAGGAGTTAACGACGTGCCTCCAGCCAGGCTACTGCAGGCAGAGGGTGAGTCCATACAAGTTGTGATGAGAAGGGAGGGGACCTTCACCTCTGGGGTTGGGGATGTGCTTGAACCAGGAATATGGGAGATTTTCACCTTTTGGAGCTTGGAATTGACCTTAAGGGAGATACGTGGTGAATCCCCCTTCAGAAACAGCCTTTCCATCTGTGGATGCCCAAGACCTGAAGCGTGGCTGTTTGCTTGACCTATTTTGCTATTTATGACCTATTTTGCTGTTTTTCTCACCCGAGTCACATGTTGCTGTGATCACGTTGAGTGTGAGACACATCATGAGCTGCTCCAGGGAGCTGGGGCTGTACCAGACTGCAACCACCACCATCACCCTCTGTGCTCCCCTCTCCCCTTCCCCCATTATAATTAAGAGCCTGAGTGCAGCTTGGACATCGTGTAACAGGCAGCACCCCTACATCTTGCTTGTGTTGGTAAACAAGGCTGCTACAAGTGTTATTATTAATAATAATAATAATAATACAAATATTACACATATTAAAATTATTATTACCATTCTTACAATAAGAAGCATTAGGACAATCTTTTTAACAGAGCCTCTTGCAACAGGACAAG
The DNA here is from genome assembly GCA_013401335.1 of Brachypteracias leptosomus. Classification (NCBI taxonomy): domain Eukaryota; kingdom Metazoa; phylum Chordata; class Aves; order Coraciiformes; family Brachypteraciidae; genus Brachypteracias; species Brachypteracias leptosomus. The sequence continues at coordinate 183,327 of VYZX01025146.1, read as the reverse complement.
GGATGATTTAGACTAGAGAGAAGGGAGAAATTTTTGACACTGAGTGTGGTGAGAGGGTGTCCCAGGTTGCCCAGAGAGGTGGTGGCTGCCCCATCCCTGGAACCAT
>VYZX01025146.1:153584-182341 GCA_013401335.1 Brachypteracias leptosomus | reverse complement strand
CTTATTCTTATTCTTCTTTTATTCTTATTATTCTTATTCTTCTTTTATTCTTATTATTCTTTCATTCTTTTTCTTTCATTCTTCTTATTATTCTTTCATTCTTTTTCTTTCATTCTTATTATTCTTTTTCTTTCATTCTTGTTCTTTCATTCTTGTTCTTATTCTTTTATTCTCGTTCTTATTTTCTTATTTTCTTATTCTTACCTTATTCTGCCAGCACTGCTGACCTCAGGACAAGCTGCAGCGGATCAGAAGCAGGCTGCTGCAGCAGTGAGCAGCTGCCAGGGCTGGGGGAGGGCACCTCGGGCTGCGCTGTCACCTCTGCCACCCAGGGTGATGCCGCGTCCCCGTGAGCGTGATTAATGACCCCTGACGGGGCGGGCGCTCCCCGGCCTCCTGCTCTGCTCCCATGGGATGCTTGGTCTTTGATGAAGCCCCAAGGGTTGACTCTTCAGGGTGGTTGTGGCTCTCTGTGAGCCCAGCTGTGCTCCAGACCCCCCGAATCATCACGGGAGAGGAGCAGGGGGTGCAGCTGGGGCTGGGTATGATCTGATGGGCATTGATTGTGTCCTGCGGTGGGCACACAATTCATTCAGATGATGGATTGGCTCACATTGAAGGGAGCCTGCTCTCAACCCCAGTAAGCCAGGGCTTTGCCCAGTAACCATTTGGCAGCTTGGTTTGACCAATTGAACCTCTATTTAGATAAATCCACATATATAAGTGACCAGGCAACACTCCCCACGTTCATACTGCAGCCTTGGTCTGGCCCACATCTCATTTATTAAGGTGATGCTAAAACATTTCTGTAGATCCAGATCCATTTCTGTAGATCCAATCTCTGCTTCCACCCCCAGCCTGGGTATTTTTGAGTCTGAACTTCCAGGTCACAGTGAATTTGTATGGGAGGTTCCCGTTGTTGTTTGGCTCACACAAAGAGCAAGGACTCGATAGTTTTCCCTTCAGGAATCCTGCTGGGACATGACAGGGTGTTTTAGATGTTATTTAATTAAAACACCAACAACTGGAATTTCTGGAAAAACATCAGAGGTTCTCATAAATTATCCCAGTCTCACATTTCACACTCCCAATCCTCCGTGTTTTGTTTAGTCCATATTATTCTGGGCTGCATTTCAGGGGAATACTTATGGGCGAAGCATGTTCCTAGCTAGCACTGGCTTACTTACAAATTACCCTTTAATCAACAGATTTGATATTAATTAATAATTCATAGGCCCCTCTCAGGATAAAATTGCATAATAATGTCTTTGATGCAGCCCAAAGTATCCATTGTAGATGGCATAAAATGTTAATTAGCAGGAAAACGCAGTTAGGAGAAAACTCTTTTAATTATGTAATAGGCCTCATTACAATGGGTAATCAACAGTGCTTCCAAATTAGCCCACTGACAGCATTTATCTATAGATAGCAAATAAACTTTTGTTTGCTGGAAATACATTTGAATAGTCAGCTCCTTAATTGCTTCCAGGCAGTTTCTAAGTCATCGCAGCCCCCGACCAATATTTTAGGAAAGAACTGAGCTTCTCAGCTTGACGGGCCATATAGAGAATAATGGGGGAAATTGTTCACAAATATTTGCTCAGATCTGCAAGCAAATTTTCAGTTTGACCTTTTGGAGGACCCTCATCTGAATACTTGGTGCATTTTGCTGACGGCGGCGCCCGGAGAAAAATGTAAAGCATCAGTGCATGAATATCCCTTGAATTTCACATTGTGGGTTGGGTCACCCAGCTCACACTGGCTGCTTTGTTGGTGAGGGGCATAAATCACCCAGTCAGGCAACCATAATGCTGGTCGTGTAGCCAATATGGCCAATAAGACCCAAGGGTGTGCACGAAGATCTGGTTGGAAGCTTCTTATAAACCCCTCGTGGAGGGAAACGGGAAGGAGCTGGAGGAGCAGATGTCTCCTTTGTAATCTCTGTCCCCAGATGACTTGTCTAAGCCAGAGTCTAGTGAAGCAAAGGGGTTTGTGCCAGGGTGACTGAAACGAGTCAATTCACCCAAAGTCAACTCCACGTCTAGATTTGCACCTTGAAGTGTTTTGCTGCTTCTGCCTTGACTTTGTGAGTTATCCGGGTGTCTTCAGGGGAGTCTCAAATCCTCCTTTCTCCTCACACTCACCCAAATCTAGGACTTTCCTAGGTTCCACACACACTTGTGGTCCAGCTGGGGCCAGCTCAGACCTTTTGGGCGGGGATGATGGATTTATCCTGTCTCATCCTCAGTGCCACCCAGCAACCCTTCATCTCTCACTACAAATAATTAGCCGTGGTAATAATACCCTGCAGCCAATTGCTCAGGGGGTACTAATTAGCCGCTGATCTTCCTCAAAGGGGTGAATCCTTGGGATGCAATGACCTTTCCTTGTTCTTTTTGGTCCTGCTTGTCATTCTCCCTTTAATACTGTAGAATACCAACAGCCCAAGTTTACCCATGCTGTTGCACAGACGGGTTCCCCATGATTAGATTTGCTCTTGCAGCCACCGTTGGCTGAATGTGATTTATAGTCTCTAAAATCTGCGGACACAGATTTTCTGCCTCCTCCAGTGTCTGGTCATTTCTATTCATTTCATCTCTGGGATCTAATGTAATAAAATTATAAAAGGCTCTAACTCCTCAGCATTTAATCAGCTTAGTACGAGCGAATTACAGCAGCAGCCCTTAGGTGTACTTTAGCCTGCAAAGGAAATCTCACATTAGGAGACAATCTCATTATTTTGACTACTAAGAGTTGCATGAATTTCTCCAGAGCCACCAAGAATGCAGAAGACTTGAGGTATCTTTATTTCTAGCAGATAAAGAGCAGGAGGGTTTTGCTTTGCCAGCTGGAGGGGTAGCCTGGACTCAGCCAGCATCCTGGATCTGTTACTGAGATAGCCCCATGATCTAGAGTCATAGAATGCATTGGGTTGGAAGGGACCTTCCAAGGTCATCTAGTCCAACCCCCTGCAGTCAGCAGGGATATCTATTACTAGATCAGGTTGCTCAGAACCTGGCCTTGAACATCTCCAGAGATGGGGCCTCCACCACCTCTTTGAGCAACCTGTTTCAGTGTTCCACCACCCTCATAGTGAGTATTTAGGGGTAAGTAGAAACTTGGTAGAACCATTTTGATCCTTGTTCAAGAGGATTTAGCAGCGACTTTAGTACCTACTAACTTAGAGATCCTTTTTCCCTTGCTAAAGAGATGTCGATGCCTCCTCTCTCTTCTGTTCCTTGATCTCAGGACCTCCTGGGTCAACCTCCTCCTGGGTTATATCCCACCCACACACCTGGGTTTCTCATCCTGAAAGGATCAAGTTATTTCTGCCCTGCACAGGTCCATGGATCTCTCCTTCCCTGAGCCCAGCTCTGGCCATGGACTGCTTAATTCAATGTATTGGCTTGTAGGACATTGGTGGGGAGATTCTTTGGCTCCACTGGGGCTGGAGAAATCACAAGTTGTACTTTATTGGCTTTTTTCATAGCCATTTAATTTATTTCAAACTGCAAAATTTCAGCAATAAGGTGGACAAAGAGATGGTGCTGCCATCTGCATGTGAAGGAAGAGATGCTCCAAAGGGTGATGTGTCATGCCCAGGGTTGCACGGAAAGTCTGCAGGGAAGCAGAAGGCTAAATCCAGATCTCCTCTGGGTTACATTACTGCAAAGCCACCGTGCCCCACATCTGCTCCCCAGCCCTGCCCGTGGGTGGCTGAAGTTGGGTGAAAACAGGATTTCCGAGGCTATTTTTGGTGCATCCAGATGTGGGCTTGGCTGAGAGGAGAGGAGGAGGCAGAAAGGGAGAGAAAGCAGCTGTTTAATGTAACACCAGGATTATGAGAGTTTCACTCTCTGGGTGTGTTGAGGTTGTCCAGACCTGTCCTACTCTCCCACCTCATGGTCCATGCTGCCCCAATCCCATGGGATGGTGTTTCTGCCTCTCTGACCAGTGCTGTTTAAAAAACCCCTTCAGTTTGCTTGTTTTCCAGCCCAAGCTGGCTCAGCCAAGCTCAGCCCCTCTAACCACAGTCTGGGCATTTATTTTTGTCCTCCAGACTTTCCGAGGCATTTCTTGGGGTTGTTTGTCTGGTTCTTGCTGGGAGTGATGGAACACGACAAAAATAGAGAGGAGTCCAAGGCTTGGGTTCATTCTTGTGAAAAATTGTCAGTCAAAGCTAACACAAGGCTTGGGAGACCCAAGCAGGGTCTCATTGCCAGAGCAGGACACCTGATGTGTCTTGGAGCCGTCCATGGGGTGATTGACTACAGCTCGTTAGGGTGGCTTCCAGCTTGCTCTTAGGCCTGACTTCAAAGGATGGATTTGTCAAAATATTTAAGAAGCTGCATCTCCAGCTTCAGTGCAGGCATCAGGGGCTAAACTTGGTTGAAACAGAAAGAGTGGAACCATCTCCATCATCACGTTGACTCCAGAACCTGGGGCTTTAATTGAAATATTAACCACGACGAGACTTGAGCCTCAGTTTGGGGGGAGGCAACGCTGAGTCCTGTTCCCCCAACACCTTTAGTGATGTCAGTGTTAAGGGAGAGCTGTCAGAGCCCAGGTTGTGTTTCCCAGGCTGGTATCCCACCCTGGAGCGTCTCCGCGTCGCGCCTGGAGCCAGGTGGAGAGCATCTGCCTTGTCGTGTTCTCCTCTCCTCTGGGAGCTGGATGAGCAGCACATCGTGTTGTTTTGTCTCTGTTAATTTGAGGATGTGTTGTTTGGCCTTGCTGAGGTAAGCAAAGTGCCCTTTGCACGCAACGGGGAGGTCTGTGATGGGTCCTGGAGGAGTTTATCTCCATCATCAATGACCCGCCCTGAGAAAGGGCTGCTAAAGCACAGCTGAGCTCTGCCCTTCTCCCAGCAACACCATTGCCAACCAGTTTAGCTTGTTACTGGTTTGTTCAGCTGGTCTGGAGCTGGACCACAGGGTCCTGAATCCACAGGGGAAGAAAGCACTGAGGGGGAGGAGAGGATACGATGGTTGACATGAGCTGCAACAGCCCCATCTCCCTGGGGTTTCCAAATTGACAATGGCTCAGGTTTGGGTCCTTGCTGCAGCTGCAATTCAGCCTGGAGCTGACAAGTTTGCCCGAGGGCAGGTCATTGTCTGCCTACCTGGGCTGGGTGGTTGCTCATCAGGATGATGGGAACCATCAGAGGGTGCTGCCATGGTGGCTGAGCTCATCATGGATGGGAGATCAGGAGCTGTGCAAGCAGCTGCAGGCTCTTCCTCCTCAGAAATTGCTCCATCTAGGGCTGCATTGTGCAAATGTCTCATGTTTCCACCAGGAAACATCTGGGCTGATGTTGAGCATTTCTAAATATTCAGCTATAATTAATATTTGTGGAGTTTTGCAGTAGTGGTGAGACCCTACAATAGCACTGTAGGTTTGTTGAGGTATGTCCAGGTGTGTCTGGGTTCACTTGGGTTGTCTAGCACCTAGAGAAGACGACTGATGCTGTGGTCAACCTGGAATTTTGAGGAGCCTTGGGTAGGACAGCTATGGATATATCTCCTATGTCATTTGAGGTACATCATATCCCTTCCAAGCTGGCACATGGTGAATATCCAGGAACTGAATGATCTCTGCTTCTCACTTTTACCTTCAGACAGATCTTCAGACAGATCTGATCTTGTCCAACACTGGCCACCTTGGTGGTCGTGTCAAGGTTCTACTCAAGGATATGGTGTAGATGGGCCTAGTAGAGATAGATAATGGTTGGACTCAATGATCTTATAGGTCTTTTTCAACCATAGCAATTCTGTGGTGTGGGCAGTGGTGGTGAGCAGGTCAAGCTCTGGAGCAGGTTGTTTCATCTGGCAGGATGGGAATCCCTTCAGTGTATTACTTATAAAAAAAATTTACTGGGACACATGAGGCCACTTGGACATGGATGTGAAGAGGTAGAAGGTTTCTCTCCCTGCTTTATAGGAAGCAGCCATGATAAAACCAGTTGTGCCACTCGGTGGCTTTGAAAGAACCTCCTGGGAGGCAGGTTTGGGGCATGTCTTTGGGGTGTGAACTTCCTGAGACCTCGTTGTTGCTTCAGGGCAACATAATGCACCTCCTCTTGGTGCTGTACAGCTTGTCTTTGCAGAGCCATAATTCCAACCAGTGTTCTGATCTCCTGGCTGTTGCCTCCAGCACGTTTCCTCCTGGAAGTTACAGCACAGCCCCAGTGCCATTATTTTTGAATGTCCTTTAAAGCAGAGCTGTTCACACCTCTTGATTCAATTTGCTGAGAGTCTCTCAGCATTCCTTATCTAAACAGATCATATTTCAAGGTTTATTTTGTGGTCATAAAAAATTTGCTGTTGGCATTCAAAATAAACCTCTTTGCTGGATCTCAGCCTAGTAACAAACGCGTGGGATTGGGTTAGGCTGGAACAAAAAGGGCTTGAGGAGTTGATGAGAAATGGTTCTCCAAACTGGAAAGCTTTAAGCTGATCTCCCAGACTTACCAGTTCAGCCAAAACAAACCAAGCCTGCAGAGCTCTCCTGGCAAACATCTCCCATGGGCTGGAGAGGTTGTGCAGCGCCAGCCTGGGGCCTTCAAGTAGCCTCTAATGAAGACACTTGAGGCACTGGTTGAGAGTTGACCTCTGGTCATCTTGGCAAAAAGGGGGGATACCAAATACAAAGAATGGCCACCCATGGACCCATGCCATCTTCATGGAATTCCTTCTGGATTTTGGCTTAAAATCCTGCATCACCACTCTCAGGAGCTGGTACATAGAGAGTAGAGATGTTTTTCCAGATGGATTGAGTGGTCCCAGGGCCAGGGAGGCTGTAGGTTGTCCTAAGCTGTCCCTATCCCACCTCCTTGCTGGCCACAGAAAGTCCCCCCAAGCTGGGCTAGAAAGCCTCCAGCCTTTGCACAGAAAGGGAGTTGAAGACAGGAGAAGTTGGGAGTGGGTTTGATAGAGAAGTAGGATCCCAGACATGGGTCTAGCTCGTGGTGGGTGGAAATGGTCTGAGCAGGGCCCCAGCACTGGAGGAGGGTCTCCCCAGAGTGGAGCAGAGGGGCAGGATCCCCTCCCTCAAGTTGAGTTGCTATGAGAAGTTGGAGCAACACTGATTTGCCTGTTTCATGGCAATAAAACAAGAAGGGCAAGGAAAAGCTTGCAAAGTGGGCTGAGCACTCTGCAGTGCCTCCAGGGTGGGTGGAAGAAGCTCCCGGTGTGGCAGGGTGGTTGCCCTTATCCTCCAAAGATGATCTTCCAGTTACATGGGAGGAATTGGGCACAAGAGATCTGCTAAAGCTCTGCCCAGATTTACACCTCTGGGACTAGATGATCTTTTGAGGTCCCTTCCAATCCCTGACATTCTGTGATCCTGTGAAAAACAGAAGGGTTGGAAAACAGCCTCAAGATGAAGGGACTGGATGAAATCATAGAATCATAGAATTGGGTTGGAAGGGACCTTCAAGATCATCTGGTTCCAACCCTCCTGCCATGGGCAGGGACACCTCCCACTAGAGCAGGTTACTCAGAGCCCCATCTAACCTGGCCTTAAAGATTTCCAGGGATGGGGCTTCCAGCACCTCTCTGGGCAACCTGTGCCAGTGTCTCCCCACCCTCATGGGGAAGAACTTCCTAATGTCTCATCTGAATCTACCCACCTCTAGTTTTGAACATTCCCCCCAGTCCTACCACTACCCGACATCCTAAAAAGTCCCTCCCCAGCTTTCTTGTAGCCCCCTTCAGATCCTGGAAGGCCACAATAAGGTCCCCTTGGAGCCTTCTCTTCTCCAGCCTGAACAACCCCAACTCTCTCAGTCTATCCTCATAGCAGAGGTGCTCCAGCCTCTGATCATCCTCTTGGTCCTCCTTTGGACACGTTCCAGCACGTCCAGATCTTTCTTGTCCTAGGGGCTCCAGAACTGGACACAGAGCTCCAGGTGGGGTCTCACGAAGGTGGAGTAGAGGGGGGGGACAAAATGGGACAAAAGCCTCCAGAAAAGGTGTTCTCAGGACAACGAAGGACATTGGATGTGGCACAGGGAGCTCCTCTCTCTTTTCTCAAGGCACACACAAAGCCAGATATGTGCTGGGCAGCTTGGCAGGCAGGATATTGTGAATTCCTGGGTCCCAGGGAATGCAAACTGTGCTCTTGGCAGGCAAACACCATCTTTGCTGCAGGTAGGCAGCAGACCCACCCTTTGCCAAGCTGTAGATCAAGTTTTCTGCTGTTGTTCAAGGCAGTATCTGGGTGAAATGCGGCCATTGCTCAGTTATTGAATGGTAGCAATGAAGGAGACCCTCCATGCTGGGTCAGGGTCCTGTCCTACAACTGCAGCTCTCAGTTCTTCTTACAAATTAATCCCTACTTGCAACGACTTTCTTATCAGCCCCATAGCACTAAGGACTTTGCAGTCCAGTGAGGGTTCCTGGAGTATAACTGGTGTAGGGTCTGGTTTGAGTGGATGGAAAGTGCCTCTAGACTCCAGCAGATTTGGATTAAGTCCACCCAAGTGCTCATGCTCACACAATAAATACCCTTTTATACCCTTTATATGGAATCAGTGGTGAAGTGTATGTTCAAGGCCAGGTTGGATGGGGTCTTGAGAGACCTGGTCTAGTGGGAGGTGTCCCTGCCATGGCAGGGGGGTTGGAACTGGATGATCTTTGATCTTCCCCCCCAACCCATTCTATGATTCTAAGATGGTAATTCTCTACCAACCACATCTAAGACAGGTTTCTCTCACCAGAGATGTTTTCCATCAGGATGTTTCTCTTCCATAGGTGAAATTGTTGACTTTGAGACTGCTGGTAGAGCAATCTGACGTCCAGCCTGCTCAACATTTAGTACATGCTTGATTTTTCTCTCTCTTACTTTTCTTGTCACCCTAACTCAGCTCTTTGACTCAGACAGAGTGTGGGTGGCACTTGTGAATGTGTATCTGCACCCCGTGTTAGGTTCCAGCTTTGTGCACCCTTAAAACCAGGGTCTAGCATGTCTAAGTGTCTTGGTTGCACAAATGATGCTAGTAGAGCTGGTGGGAACCCAAGATTTTAGCTCCTGTTTAGTACATCAGCACTGGGACCTTTTCTGGAGCATCCTGGCTGCTCAGGAAGGACAGAATCATAGAATCACAGAATGGTTTGGGTTGGAAAGGACCTTTCAAGGTGATCTAGTCCAACCCCCTTGCACTGAGCAGGGGCATCTGCAACTAGAGCAGGTTGCTCAGAGCCCTGGCCAACCTTACCTAGAAGGTTTCCAAGGATGGGGCATATGTCCCCATCTTTCTTTCAGGTCACTTTAAGTACTGGAAGGCTGCAATAAGGTCTTCCTGGAGCCTTCTCCAGGCTGAACAAGCCCAACTCTCCCAGCCTGGCTTCCCAGCAGAGGCTTCCAGCCCTCCCATCATTGCTGGGACCTCTTCTGGCCCCGCTCCACCAGCTCCATGTCTCTACTGTGCTGAGGTCATTGCTTCCTGACAACACAGCAGGAGAAATGGGGATTGTGGGAAAGGCTCTGCCATCCACAACCTGCTTAATTGCATTAATATTTTCAGGTTTCTGCCCATCCACGTGAGGCTGTCCAGTTGGTGTCTCCAATGCCCTCAAGAAGATGGGAGCTTTGCCCTAGTCTTGGAGCACCAAGCCCAGGGAAAGGGCAGGAAGAAAAGGAGACGTACCCTACTTGAGGTCTGTGCTTCTTGTAAAGACAATGATTCACTTGCCCTTGTTACCTGGAAGTCTGTAAGACGCTCAGGTGATTAATTTTAGATTTGCTCACATCAGCTCTTTTCTGATCCGGGCTGTGAAAAGCAAAGTGGTGAGAACACCCTTTGGAGACGCATTAATGCTCAGGGACGTGTCTCTGCTTTTATAGCCTGACTTTTAAACACTGCAATGACAAAGGTTTCAGCCTTCTCCTGCATGGAGAAAACGTCCAAGAAAAGATGATTTTATTTCAAGACAACATCATGAAGCTTTACCAAATGCAGCAAGAGCTCATTGGGCCACATGGAAGAGGGTTCTGCTATAAAGTGGCTGAGGTCACACCAGTTTTCCCTCTGGGAAATGAAGGTTATAGTCCTTTATCCTCTTTGCCTTCAGCAAGGTCTTCAGTGCATGGATCAGCCTTGCCTGGCATGGCTGGGTACCAATTTCTTGGCTCTTGATACTTCTGTGGTGCAAAAACCTGCAGTGAACGGCTCAGAGCAAATGTCCCCTTGCTGCTTGGATGCCTGGAGGTGTCCACTGCTGAGGAAGGACTTGTGCCAAAATTTCAGCAGATTTTTCATGTGTTACATTCTGCTGACCAAGTAAAATGTGCTTTTTCTAGTGTTTCCTAGAACCATTGAAAAAGGCTGGTGATGCCCAGGAGGGTCTGGAGTGCCTTCACCCCAGGAGTTTTCAGCAGAGGATGGTCTAAGGGGTCCATCTTGACCTTCTCTGAGATATCAAGACAGATCAAATGGGCTTCTTCTCTGCCTGGCCCACTTTTGAGGGTTGATGGAGGTTCACCTCCTCTGAGCTTGTCCTCTGGATGTGTCTGAAAGGGTGTTTGAGGGATATCAAGCCTGCTCTCACTATTTTTGGTTCTTAAATTGATGGAAATGTGAAAGGCTAATCAGCCAGCCCTGTCTGCAGCTGATGGAGGAGGTAATTTCAGCACTAGATAACATTTAAACATTCCATTTAATCCAAGGAGAGGTGGTTTGAGGTAGAAGAAAAGCCCATCCAAGCGAAAAAATACCGACTCCTCCACTGTCAAAAGGCCAAAAGAGATCATTACTTTGCCTCTGAGGCAAACCCAACCTTCCTGGACCTCCTCTGGGCTGGTGGAGGAGGAGCACGGAGCCCTCTCAACACCATAGAATTGTCAGGGTTGGAAGGGACCTTAAAGATCATCTAGTTCCAACCATGAAGCTCAGCTTCCAGCAAACAACATGTTCACACATGAATTCTGTTTTGTGGTGGGAAAAAATAGATGTCTCCAGCCAGCAGCTGTCCCTGAGGAGCAGCTCTGAGCTGGCACAAGCTGCACTAATTATGGCCACGTATTCCTAACGAGGAGCACTGAGGGGAGAGCAAGAGCAGGGCAGATTTCTCAAGCCTTGTAGCATGGGGGATGGCCAAGCACATCTCTTGAGGGTCTGGTGGGGCAGATGCATGAAGCAAATGTGGCTCCATCACTGCCTCATTTCTCGTTAGCCCCTGAAGCTGCCACATCTCAACAAGCTCCTCACAGCTCATCCCATGAACTCTGTTTAAGGGTTTGGAAGTGATATGTTTATATAGACACGGGGAGCAAAACATGCTGACTTTTTTTTTTTCAGTCTGGGACATCTTATTTTAGGTTAAGGAAAACAGCAAGGAGAGGAAGAGCAAATATAACTCCTCAGGAGACAGCAAGCCCACTGTGTCTGCCCCAGCAAGGACTTTGTGCCATGAACCTCCATAAAACCCAACCACCAACATCCTGCAGAGAGGACAACCCAACAACTATCCATGGATGGGATGGTTCAAAAGAAGCATAAACCATGAACAGCTCTCTGGATTGGGAACCAGGAGATCTCTCACTGATTCTGGCCCAGCAGAGCTGTGGGGTGACTGGGAACAAGCCCAGTTCCCTTCCAGCACATCTGTGCCCCATTGTGCTCTTTGGTTGGTTGAATCAAAAGCTCTCCTGGGCTGGCAATAGCTCTCAAGATATATCCACACACTTAAAACCTAAAAACCAGACCCAACCATTGCTGCCTGCTGTAAAGTGACCCAGTGCTTGGGAGGCTCCTGCTCAGCTCCAGACTTTCTGGGGCTGTTCCTCCAGTTGTAGATACTTGCTTTTGTGGGAAATCTGGCTTTTCTTTGGAATCAGGTCATTTGTTCATCTCTAATAAGGCTGGTGGATATGGATGGGGATGCACAGAGGTCCTTTCTCCTACCTGAAATGGAGAATGTGAGAACTTGCTCTGGTAAGAGCGAGGCAAAGAGAGACCCAGGAAAGAGGAGAAGGGAAGAAACACTTGCACCTTTCCTAGGATGCTTATTTGTCATCAGAGGATGTTCATTTATCAAACCCCAGACTTTGCAGAAATCAGACATCTGCACTCCCAGCTCTGCAAGGGCTTCTTGTGGAGTCTTCTCTGGAGGCTTCCAAAACCCACCTGGATGCAATCATGGGCAACCTGCTCTTGGTGACCCTGCTTTAGCAGGGAGGTTGGACTAGATGTCTCCAGAGGTCCCATGCTGTGATTTAACCCTGATGCCTTGCACACAGCAGTGCACATCTGCTGTGGGGGCTGCGTGCACTGGAAGGGGGTTCAGATGGGCAGGGTGGCACGGACGTGTCCCCTCCCTTGGCCAGGGATGCCCGTACAATAGAGAGCTTGGGGCTTCTAGCATAGAGGTACCAGTGTGAGCTGCAACAGAGCCTGCATTCAGGCTGCTGAGGGGCTCTGCCGGGGTGGCACTTGGGTCCCTGCAGCCCCTGGGGTGGGTTTTGCTTGATTAAATGAAATGCTTGGGAAAAAAGCCCTCAAAAAACCATGTTTGATCCAGACTTGGGCAGCGTGACGCTCTCTGGCTGGGGTCAGAGGAGTGTGGTCACCCAATATTCACCATAGCAGCTGATTTGTGGATTTATGGCAGCAATCTGAAAGATGGAGAGTCTTGCAAGTGAGTCACTGGAGCTGGGAGGAACGTGCTGAAGGAGAAACGTGATGGGAAAGCAAATAAAGAGGAGCTCCCTGAGAGCAGGGAGGAACCCAAGTCAAGGGCCAAAACTCAGCTCTGGGACTCAGAAAGGAAAGAAAATAGGTTTAGGGAAAGCAAAGGGTTGGAGAAAATAGTGTGGAGGTGGGGGGATGAGATGTCAGGGTGTCAGTGTGAGCCCATCAGTCCCTGCCCTGCTACCTCATGCACTGCTCGCTGTTGGCTGCACCAACGTGTCATGGGAGATGACTTTGGACTCTAAAAGTTGAGCTGGAGAGAAAAGAGGAGCAGGGGATGTCCAGCCCCAGCCCCAAGGAGACCCAGCAGCAGTTCTCCTGGGCTGAACTGCCTTGGGTCTAGCCAGAGAGAGGAAAACACAGATGTTTGGGGGTTTATTTCTAGAAATATGCTGAGTTGTTGGTGGGTTTTTTTTCAGAGACGACACAGAAAACAAAACAAAACTTTCTAGGCAAAAAATTGAGATTTGTTTTGATTTTCTCTCTGCCTTGGTCAGTCAGAGTTTGATTAGGTCTGTTGAGCTGGAGAAGAGAAGAGTGAGAGGGAATTTTATCAATGCTGATCAATATCTAAAGTGCAGGGGACAAGAGGCTGGGACCAGACTCTTGTCAGTGGTGCCCAGCGACAGGACAAGGAGCAACGGGCACAAATTGGAACCCAGGAGGTTCCATCTGACCAGGAGGAGAAAATTCTTTGGTGTGAGGGTGTTGGAGCCTGGCCCAGGCTGCCCCGAGAGGTTGTGGAGTCTCCTTCTCTGGAGAGATTCCAAACCCACCTGGATGTGATCCGGGGCAACCCACTCTGGGTGAGCTGCTGGAGCAGGGTGGGTTGATGAGATGTTCTCCAGAGGTCCCTTCCAACCCCACCATGCTGGGATTCTGTGAAAACACTTGTTTGGAGAGGCAGTTCCCACTCCCAGCACCTCTGGCTGTGCAGCACCTGCAGTCAATTGTGCTCAGTTTGTTCCCAGTAGGGTGTCACTGCTGGTGGCTTGTCCCCAGCATGGTGGGGGCTCTAGTGTTAGGTTGGCCAGGGAGTGAAGAAGTGCTGGCTGACCTTCTCCTCTGAGTGTGCTCCTCTGCTCCATCAAAGTCATCATTTCAACACTGCAGTTTCCCTCCTGACCTTTGCAGCTGCTGGTTTGAAATGATTTTTTGGCTTCTTGTCCTGGAAGGGATTTGATGTGGGAGATGAAGTGTCTGAACATTTAACCCCTTGCTCTCCACCGACTTTTCCTCCTTTCCTTCAGCACCTGAGCCACGTTTGCCTTGAGATGAGTGGCTCCAGTGAGTGGATCAAGGCAAGAGGCTGGGGCCAGACTCTTGTCAGTGGTGCCCAGGGACAGGACAAGGGGCACCGGGCACCAAGTGGAACCCAGGAGGTTCCATGTGAGCAGGAGGAGAAAGTTGTTTGGGGTGAGGGTGTTGGAGCCTGGCCCAGGCTGCCCAGAGAGGGTGTGGAGTCTCCTTCTCTGCAGAGATTCCAAAGGCAAGACCCAGGTTACAACCTCATCCAGAAGATGCACATGTTGATCCCTGAGTGAGGGAATGTCCCTCAGGCTCGCCTCATTCTGCGGAGAAGAAGGGATCCCAGAAGCTCCAGACCAGGGTGGACAACAGCCCATAAGGATGTCCCCTGCTTTCTGTGGAAAGCTGTTTTCTTTGCCCTGGATCAGGTAGAGAACTTTGGAAACTGAGAGGCACCAAGACCTTTGCAGTGGGAGATGACATAAATCAAGGTCCCAGCTCACTGGTGAGTAACCCCAAGGTGCATCTGTGGTGGGCTGGTCTCCATTGGTAATGCTACTTATTCCTGAGCTCCCTCGTAAGGAATTTGGCTCATGTCCTCACATGGAAGCATCTCCCAAATGTGTAACTTCTGTTCACCTTTGGGCTCCAGCCCTTGGGGCTCTTCATGCCCTGACTTTCTACTCCCTGGTTTGGCTTGTTGGTCTGTGATGGGACCAGTCCCCTTTCCTGAAGCACCATGGTGGGCACAGGAAGGGCAATGGAGAAGGCAAAACCAAGGGATAAAACCTTTCCTCTCATCACCCCCTCCCTACTCCCAGCTCCACTCCCAGAAGTTCTCCAGGCTCGCACGAATCTCTGAAGCACTTTGACCTCCTTTCTTCTGCCTCAGTGGCACCACACACTTTATTCTCTTCCTTCAGAGCTCATCATGACCACGCAGGGAATGTTTTTGAAGCATCAATTTCTCCCCGGGAAGCAGAGCCAGAGCAGGCACAGAAAATATCTACAAACACAAGGAAAGACACAATTTTGAGCCATGAATTCAACCCAAGTGTGAGGAACTGAGGTTTTTATGAAGGAACTGTTGTGCAGTTGAAGGTCTCAGATGTAAACAACAGCAGTAGGGAAGGTTACAAAACCTGAGAGGTGGTTATTGAAGCCTTTGAATGAGCCATCAAAGAATGCAGAATAAAAATACTCTAAATGCTCAAAACTGGGGGAGCTGGAAAAGCTGCACAGCATAAAAAGTTGGTCGCAGAGGACTTGGAGGAGTTATGTGAGTTGGGCAGGAGGGCAGACAAGTGTTGAGACCTTCATGAGGGTGGTTGCTTGCTGCTTTTGCTGAGCATAACTAATAGTATGAATATGTGGGTCGAAAACTGGTGACATGGAGGGAAACCACCTGCTGGATGGACAGGTGAGATGTTTGATGAAGGTGTAAAGGCAGATTTAAGATGCTGGGGGGTGGAAAGGGAGCTGGAAGGTGTGAAGACATGTTTAGGCATCCCAGGGCTGACTTCAGGGTCTGTTCTGCTCCTCGCTTGGTGTTTGTCCACCATAGTGTCAGCAACCAATGGGTCTCCTTCTACTCCCAGGACCAAGCCCTGGCTTCAGTGAAGTCAAGGAGAATTGGTTTCTATTTTATTCAATAAACATGAGTCATGGCATAACCCACAATAGGTATTAACATTAATCCACAAGCAGGATTGCAGAGTTCTAGGTGCTCACCATGGCAAGTATTTGGGTTGGGTGCCTTGGAGATGTACCCAGCTCTGGGTCTCCTCCTCACCAGTGCTGATGTGGGGAAAAGGAAGAATTTTAATTGTCCGCTTGGGGAGGAAGGTCCCAAAATTTGTGGTATCACCAATACCTGTGGTCATTTTCACCTCTGAGCTCCAACATTAAGTGCTGGGGCCTAAGTTGTGGGCCCCAAGCTGGAGTTGACCCATGGAGGAGTCATAACCCAGCAACATGTTTTGTTTCCTTCACTGGTTTCAGGTTCCAGAGGCAGAACCTGCCCCACCTGTGTCTCTGTGGCTCCACCTCAACCAGGTGGTGGTGGTTGGGGTGGTGGGTGAGGCCAAGGCTATATCAACCAGGAGCTGATGAGTTGGAGGAGCTTCATGTTGAGTGTGGCTTCTGTTGGGGCTGGTCACACCTTGCTGAGCTCTCTTGGTGGTGTCTTCTATGTGAAGGACCACTGAGGAGCCATCTCTGTCCCTTGTGTCCAGGAGGAGCTGGGCCCACAGCAACCTATGGCAGGAGTGTTTGAGAGAAGACTTCTCAGGGGATGTTGGTGAGTTCAGTGTTGGCCTGTGTGACCAGGAACTGATGACAGCATGAAATGATGATGGCTGAACCATCACAATGAATGTATAATGTTAATTTAATTTCTGTGATGTTCTGGGGACAATGGAAAGCATCAACAACCCTATGGACAAACTGATGAACAAGATGGTTGAGGATTGGGTTAGCATTGGAGAAGAAAATCAAATTGGGAGTTCTGACTCATGTTCTGCTGGGCACCATCGAGGATCAGGTGCTGCAATTCAGGAACACCAAGTTGTGGAACGCTGCTTGGTTCTGCTCCAGCCCATGTAGGAGTCTCATTGTCTAATGCACAAAGAACTGCTGTGATGGGGAGGGTGTGGAGTCTCCTCTAGAGGTACCCATTTCAGGGTGAACCAAACCATCCCTGGATAGCCACTGTCTCAGGCTCATGGAGGAGATGACCCACTTGGTTCCTTCTAGACTCTGCTTCTTGTCTGGACTATCATGGGCTGTGGTTGTGCAGTCCATAAGCCTTCTAGAGATTGGTGTAGAGGTCAACGCATAGTGGAGACCTGAATCTACTCAGTTTGCTCTGGACTATGGCTGAGGTAAGTGTGGGATATCTGCAACATGTAATCATGGAATGGTTTGGGTTGGAGGGACCTTTCAAGGTCAACTAGTCCAGCCCCCCTGCACTGAGCAGGGACATCTGCAACTAGAGCAGGTTGCTCAGAGCCCCGGCCAACCTCCCCTGGAAGGTTTCCAGGGATGGGGCATTTCCCACATCTTTGGGCAACCTGGGCCAGGGTTTCACCGCCCTCAGCACCAACAATTTCTTCCTTCTCTCTAGTCTAAATCTCCCTCTTCTAGTTTCAAACCATCACCCCTTGTCCTGTCACTACAGACCCTATAAAAACACGAAGGGGTCCGAGATCATGATTAATGCTCCAAGCTGCTTCTCTGATATTAATATTAAGAAGTGATGATGATGATACTAAGAAAACCAGCAGTGCATGATGCAGGACACATCTCCTGGGGGAAAGTGGAAAGGCAGCAGACAGCTGGAGGACAGAGGAGTGTGAAGAGCTTTTCCTCCACTGCTCCCCAGCTGATGAGCACAGAAGGATTTAATAATATTAACTCATCAAGGCTGACAAGGTCCTCGGGGTGCAAAAGCAACAGAGCATCCTTTCATTTACATCTTCAGGCTGGTTTTTGGAGCATCTCAGGTGCTGGAGACAAGGAGGGAGGTGTTTTGGAGCTGTTGCTTTGTCTTCTCCATGGTTTTCTCTCTTTTTCCAGGCAGGCTGTGGCTGCTGCAGAAGTTTTCTCTTGGTGCTGCTTCTTGTAGCTTTTTGTGCATGGGAGATAAACCACACACTGTCTAGCATTAGTGGTTAGCAGCATAATTAGTTTCAGTGGTAAAAGGAGATTTTGCAGGCCCAGGAGAGGGATTGTTAATCTTCTGGCATTTCAGACAGCAGCAAAAAGTAGCAAATTGCTTGTTAGGAACAACAGCAGGAAAAATTGCGTTGCTGTCAAGCAACTTAGAACTAAAACGTTGACCTGAGGTGGCTTTGTTCTGTTGGTGAGTTCTGTTAAAGAGCAGTGATTTTCATATGAGATGTCCCATAATAATGTCAATGAGCAGGCAGTAAAATGTCCACCAGGATCCTGGTGTTTGTTACCACTGCTGGGGAGTTTTTCTCTGCAAATATCTGCAAAATGCACTTTTCAGGCTCAGCTTCCGAGTCATCCCCCTGCTGGGGGAAGGAGACTCATTTTATAATGAGGATAAGAACCTGCCCCTGTCCCTTGTGGGGTGTGTGCCCAGCGTTGAGCAGATTGGGCCTTAAATCACGGCAGGAATTGTGGAATAAGTGTTTCAGGTGATGGTGTGCATCTGTCATCTTCAAGCCTTTCTCTAGTGTCTTGGGTGATGGTCATCCCTGCCTTAGAGCTGGCAAATTGGAGCTCAGAGGAGGCAGCTTTTGCTTGATAAAGAACCATCTTTGACCAATTTATGGGTCTTGTGTCTCAAGAGTTGCAGCAAGGACAGGCAGAGGAATGCCTGAAAACCATGGTGGTGTTGTTGGAGACCACCTGGAAGCTGTCCAAAGGGTTGTCTGGCATCTGACCACAACCCAGAGCCCAACCTTCCTGGCCATGGTCGGCAGCTGAAGCCAAGGTCTGAAAACTCCAGGAGAAGTGTTTTCTGCTGGTGATGCTGCAGACTCTGCTAGATTCATGATGTGTTGGTAATCTCCTGAGGAACACCAGCTGCCTCACATTTCCAGACTGAAGAAGGTCACATAAAGTTCAGACGAGCTTTGGGGGAAATACTTGAACTTCAGGATGTTTGTACGAACCCAACCTCTGACCTCTGGAGCCTCACGTTTTCCTAGCTCAGAAGTACTGAGAGACCAGCCCATCTATGTACAGGTGTGTGTGTGTTGTAGAAAGACAACCAAACTGTCCCAAGAACATGAACTAACAGAAATGAGTGTGTTACTCTGGGCTGTCGTGTCCCAACACTTGGCAGAAGGAGAAGAAACACCTTGGATGCAGAGAATGCCTCCAGAAACACGTCCTTCCCTGAACAAAGCCAGCTCTGTTGCCTCAAGGACTCCAAATACCTCAACCCCTTGGAGGAAATGGTCCTTACACCCTATTTATCATCTGGTGTCTGAGTACCCCTCTGTCCCCCCAGAGCAATTTAGGCACCGTGCAGAACAGCCCGTGCATTATTCCTGAAAGCACAGGGAAGAGTGGATCATTGTTTGAAGAGGGAAGGCAGATTTTATGGTCGTAGCAGTGAGCTGTGGATGCAAGCACCAGAAGGCAGAGGTGGTCTTGGGGTTCAGAGTAGGCTTGGAGGGGTTCTTCTGGCTTTTGAGAGGTTGCGATGCTCCTCTGGCCCTTTCCCTCCTGTTCTGAGCACCTCGAAATCAGAATTACAAGTTATTTAAGGGTTATCTGTTGCACACTGAGTGCATTTATAGATGTGTTTGTAAATGCTGAAGGATTGATGGAAACAGGGAAAACGAGGTAAATTGAAGTGAGGTTTGCAGGAGCCTTGCAGGGATAGAGAGGGGGATGCCCGATGGTGCCCAGGACCTGGAGACCTGAGGGCTGGGGACCAACCCCTGTGGCAGCAGCCCCTGTCCAGCCTGGCACGTTGCTTCCCAGCTGATTTTGGAGGTCCTTGGCCACCATTTCTCACAGCTCTGCAGGAAAACTGAGCTGCATCTGGCCTCGCAATCTGACCACTGAGCTTGGTGGGGCATCACCAGCACTTGGCCAAATGTGCTCATCCCAGCCGGAAAGGGGCTACGGAGATGAGAGGAGGAGAGATGCTTAAATAAATATGGGAAGTGAAAAACCCCTTTCTGATGGGCTCCGTTTCCTGCTCCTCCACTTAAAAGCAGCGTGTGGGGAAGGGTGCAGCGGTGTTTCCCGACAGCTCCCTTCTGGTAGCTATAGAAACTTCAAACACAGCCCCAGTAACAAAAATACAGCTCTTGGCTGGAGCTTCCTTCCCTTGCAGCCTGTGGCTTTTCCCTGACGTGAGCCACCCCAGCCCTGCAAGACCCCGGGGAGCCTCAATCTGGCCTCTGAAATGTCTTCTTGCTGCTTGGAAATGAGCAGTGAGATTTTGAGAGATGGAAATAGATAGGGAGACAAAGCAAGGGAATATTGGGGACCAACAGGTCCAGCAGGGGAGAGATTAGATCCTAAATGTTGTGTTTGTAATAGAATCATAGAATGCCAGGTTGGAAGGGACCTCAAGGATCATCCAGTCCAACCTTTCAAGGTAGATATAGCAGTGATATCAGTACAGCTATGAGTTTGCTACCAAGTAGATGGATCTATTGAAGCAGAGAGGCTACTGGGAGGACAGGGATGCCAGGAGCAGCTTGTTGGCAGAGCCCCTGTGGTCCCCTCCTGCCTGCAGGTCTGTGAGGCTGGCCTTTGGCTTGCATCCATGCAGCTTCATGCCATGCTGTGGGCATCTGAATGGCTTTCAGGCTTTGCTGCACACCACGGGGCTCAGCAACCTGCTGGGAGATGGAGGAGTTCCCTCCATCATGCCTGATGGGCTGAGATGCTGCTGAGATGATTAGCAAGGGCACAGGTGGAGGAGAAGGGATTTTTTTTGGTCTTCTCTGGGTTTTTAGGAAGCGTGTGCTCATTGCAGGCAGGATGGCGAGTGGCAGAACCTCCTGAGACATCCATCCCAATGATGTTTCCATGCCCAGATGTGCCCTGCAGCTCAGCATCCTAATTTTATCCCAGATTGGGGGCAACATGGGGCGGAGAGACACCTGAAAAGTGCCAAGTGAACAGCATATTTCATTGTTTGGTTCCCCCCTGCTGCCAGCAAATAAATAAATAAGCCTACTAGACATGGGATTTGTGAGCCACTTGCGTGCCAGAAGATTATTCTGCTCTTGATCTTGCTCGTTGCTATGTGTCAGACTGTGGTGGCCCTTTCACAGCTCCCCTTGTTGGGAGTTGCCTGTGGCTGCTGGGCTGGCTCAGACATGCCAGAGGGCAGGACAGGCAGCACAGCACCCCATTTTCTTCCCTTGAGCATTGTTCTTAGGGAGTAATTTGGTTTAAATGGAGCTTGCAGCTTCTTGGGTTGGTTACTTGCGTGCTTTGCTAGGGCTAGCAGAAGAAGAATGGGGTTTTTTTGCCCTTGTAAAGGAATAACAGGTGGCTCTCCCATTAGCATGGACCCCTTGCACTTGGATGATGCTTGGATGGGCTTCAGAACAGACTTTGGAAGCACGTTCCTTTGCTGGTAAAGAGGGAGTGCCAATGGTGGTGGGTTTGTAGTGAATACCACCATGAAGCTTCCACTGCCAAGTGCTGCTCATGAGGGAAGGTGAAACACCCAACCTCACCCCTCATCCACCCCCCTGCCTTGCAAAAGGCTCTGCCCTTCTCCCAGAGCTTCAGAAAAGTGCATCATCTTCTTAACCTTTAGAGGGATGCTGAGTGTGATGGGTCCCCATGGTCAGGGTGAGACCCTGGAGAGCGATGCTGTCAGAGGGGAAGGGATAAAAGGACCCAGAAGAGGGGATGTGATGGGGTAGGAAGAGAGGAGAACCCTGCAAATCAGCATGGGAGAGAATCAGGTGTGGACCACAGAGGATGAGGTGACAACATTGCACGACCTGGTGTACGGGAGAGCATCTCCCATAAGGATTTTCCTTAAAAATGCGGCTGTTTCCTCTGGTGCCTGCGGTGTCTGTTCCCAGGCATTGCTGCACTATTTCCAGGAAGTTTTTTCCCTAATAATTTGCCTAATTGATGTCTGCCTTTGCTGCAGATAAAGCTGATTTCCTCCTCTCGGAGCCCCAGCGGATGCAGAGAACAATAGGTACCAACGGGGACTCTTATCCTGCTTCCTTCACACTGATGCCCAGACCCCCCCTGGGAATGAGGCAACCCCAGAGAACCCACCTGAGGGGGAAAAAAGCTGCTCCAAAGAAGTGATTGAGAAAACTTTGCCCAAAAAGATGGTGGAAAGCAGCAAGTGAATGAAGACCAGTGTCTACAGCTGCTCCAGGACAGGTACAGCAAAATACACATAGGTATCCATAGAGCAACTTTGATTAAATTAATAGACATCAAATAATCACATCACTGGCAATTCTACAGGCTCCAGGAGTTGGGTGGTCAGGAAAATCATGACCAAGCTCCATGTGCTGTGAAGGGAAGATGTTGCTTGGGGGAAACCACAGCCCAGGAGCTCCTCATAGGGCAGAGACCTGCTCTGGGGATGCAGCCACTGGTGTGAAGCTGCTTGTTGGGAAATAGGCAGCTGAATGTATCCAATTATCTCTCTGTCTCTGGGTAAAGTAGAGAAAACCTGAGCTTGGTTTGTTGTTTGTTGGTTTTTTTTAAATAGCAGATGGTGACAAAGTCTGCAGCCCCCAATTCTTTAATCCTTTCTGCCTCGGCTGTTGTTTCCAGACCACGTCTGGTTGCTCTTTCCTGGACTGGCTCCAGCTCATCTGTATTATCATTAAGCAGTGAGTCGAAGCATTGTGTCCAAGGAGAGGTGTCACCTCCCACTGATGCACCCAAGGGTGGCCCTTGTGCCTGTCCTTTCCCTCCTGAGCATCATCCCAAGCTGGACCCCATCACAACCTCCTTGGGCTATTTTTGGAGGAGTTATAGACTTCTCCAAAAGCTGTTCCCCAACTTGGATTTGGGTGTCAGTTTTCCATTCAAAACAGCTCTTTACTTCTCTGTTCTTCCTGAATTTCGTGCAGCTCACTCGAAATAAACACCATGAATTTATAAAGACTTTTTCTAATTATCTGCCTTCCCCAAACCTTGCTGTCCTCACAGCCCAGAGTTATCTGCACACTCTATAACACTCTTTAGTCTGCCATCCAGGTTCCTAATGCAAATTTTGAATACATGGGGACTGGATGCCCCTTCAGATCCCCTCGCAGCCTGGCAGGGAATGGCTGATAACAGCTTGCAGAACAAAGGTTTTCTCCCCTCTGTTGTGCCCCCTCCCCTTTATAACCTCACCTGGACCAGGTTCCCCTTGTTTGTTTGCAGAATTGTCAGCCAAGAGTGCCAGGAGCCTCCCTGGAGTGAGAATCTGTCACAGCTACAGCTTCCCCCCCATCAGCCAGGCTGCTTTTCTTGTCAAAGAGAAGGAAGGATTGATAGGAATATGCTCTTGAAAAACCCCTCTTGGAAACTTCCCTCTGATCTAATACTTCTAAATTGCTTAACAATTTGTACCGGTGGCTTTCTGGATGCTGAGACCCAAGGCATGGCTGGGATGCCCTGGATGCTGCCCAACTACACTTGGGTCTTGTGGTGCTGATCACAAACTGGGATCACATTTGATTCACCAGCTCCCTGGTGGGTGAAGGCTGAAGAGAAGAGACATCTGCTCCTCACGCTGGCTGCTCCATCACCTATAGATTTGTCCTGGCTCTGGAGGGCAACCTCCCTGCTGGGGAGGCAGTGCCCTCAGAGGATATCTGGGAGAAGCTCTTTGAGGCTGGAGAAGAAACACCAGAGGTATGTGAAGGTATTTGGAGCTTGGCAACAGTTTTGAAGGACTGATAAAACATAAGGGACCAGCGTATGTCCTCAGATGCTCCATAACGGTGGCAGCCGAGGAAGATTTACATAGGAGCTGGAGCATATGGCATGTTTTATCACTGCAGTCATCTGCCAGGACGTGTGTCACCACCTAATTACAATTACACACCCACATCTTGCCTCCTCTGCTTTGCATCTTGCTGCCTTTCCTGTAGAGCCAAGGGGTTTTTAGATAGAACACTGAGTGGGGACATCCTGGGGACAGTGGGAAGAGGTTTCCCTGCAGGCATCTCCTATGTTTGGTCTCCACTGGTGTCTGAGAGCTTGCTGAGGAGCTAATGCACCTCTTAGCTCCCATGTGGCTAAAATCCAGCTGGACTGACTCCTGGGGAGATAAAAAGCAGAGGATGAGAGTAATCAGAGGAAATAGTTGGCTATTTACCATGTCACCTGGTCCAAGGTGACACTCTTGTTCTGCATCACTCCTACATGCTTGTCTAGCTTGTTCTTAAAGATTTCAGGCATGTAGACTCCTTTGCTTCCCTGGCTAATCTATAGCTCTGCTTAATTAACCTTGTCCTTAGAAAGATTTCTTCAAGTCTCACCTGAATACGCTGCACTTGAATTCACCACTTCTTGTCCTACCTGCAGTGGACGTGGAGAACTGTCTCCAAAGGGTTGTTATACCTCTAAGGACTGTTGGGAGGTCTTCCCACAGACTTCTTTCCCCATTTCCTTCAGACCTCAAGTTAAATTTTCTTGATCTCTGATTATCTTTGTTTCACCCCTTTGTTTGCATCCTCCTGTGATAGAACTCTCCAGCTGAGACCTCACCAGTGCTGAACCACACCAAAGGAAGACTCCACATGCCTTAAATCCAACACTCCTATTAATTAATCCCGTTTTTAATGGCTTTTTCAGGAAGGAAAATACTGCTCTCGTGGCCTGGTTGTGTTGATGAAGAGGTGGATGGACACACAGGTGGAGAAGACAAGAGGATCTGCCCATTGTGGTGGGATTTCTACCTGCCTGCAGTCGTAGAATCATAGAATGGTTTGGGTTGGAAGGGACCTTCAAGATCATCTCATTCCAACCCCCCTGCCATGGGCAGGGACACCTCCCACTAGATCAGTTGCTCACAGCCCCATCCAGCCTGGCCTTCAAAATGTCCAGGGATGGGGCTTCCAGCACCTCTCTGGGCAACCTGTGCCAGTGTCTCCCCACCCTCCTGGGGAAGAACTTCTTCCTAAGGTCTCATCTGCATCTCCCCACCTCTAGTTTTGACCCATTCCTTCTAGTTTGGGGAAAAAGCTTTTCCAAAGCAGAAAAAAAAATAAAAATCTTCCATGATCCAAATGTTTTGCATTTGGAGCTTGATTTCAGTGATATTTTCAGACCTGCTTTGGTTCTAGTGTGTTTTGTTTTGCAAGGCTGAGAACATCTTGTGCTGATGGAATTGTTTGGCTTTAATTGCATGCTAAAAGCATGTTGATGTTTATATTGTGCAAGTATTAATTTTAATCTCCAATATTAATCAGTAGCAATGTAAACAACGTATTGAGCATTATCTTTTGCCAGGTTGTATTTGTATATAGTTTAATATTTACAGCAGGTGTTTAATATTTTATACGATGTGATAATGTTGTTGTTACTGTTCATCAGGGATGGGGAAAAGAAATAAAGGTTTTAAATGGCAGCCAGGGAGTTTAGATTAAACATCAGGAGCAGTTTTTGTTAGGGGGAGAGCAATGAAGCCCCCACTTTGCTGGGGGTAGTGAGGAGCTGCTGTGATCCCAGTGTCCCCAAGCCATCACCCCAAGGTCCTTTTGTCCCCATTTTCCCTACAGGGAAGGGAAACTCCAGAAGTCACAGCCTGTGGGAGGGATTTCTGATAAAAGACCCCTGAAAACTCATAGATTTGATTGTCCTAAGGGAACTATTCTCTTTATTTTGCAGAAAATGAAGAGGATTAAATACAAGATGTGGACTGGCTACACTTTGCTTCGACTGGGATGTCGGAGTCGTTAAAGTGGCTTATAAATGAACTGCCCCAAAACCCACAGTCCAATTTCTCCTGCTCCCAGAGTCACCCCAAATTTATCCAGCACTCCCTGGCAGGACTGAAGAGCACGTATCCAAAGCTGGATGATGGTGAGTGGCTGAAGATCAAGGCTAAAAACCTCTGTATAAGAAACTGTTGGTAGTTCCTGTGCAACTTGGTCTAGATGATCCTGCTCTGGTGGGGGGATTGGACTAGATGATCTTTGGAGGTCCCTTCCAATCCCTGACATCCTGTGATTTTTTTGCTTGTAAAACTGGCATCTGTCCCTCAGATCTGCTGCATGCCTGGAGCACCCAACTCAGGCACAGCATAGGAGCTATGGACATTTTCACCCCAGGTTTGGAGAGCAGAAGAACCTGCTGCCATTCATCTAACCTGGAGCTAGGAAACTTAGTGGACATGTCTGGTCTTCAACATAGAAGACACTCTAGATGAGAAGGAACTTTGGTTTTGTTCTCTAAAAGGCAATGGCCATCAGATGATGGTGGTAAGGGAAGGAGAACATGGTGACAGTGTGTGTGGAGTGGGGTGTTGTGTCACAGGCTATATTGTGAAAACCATGGGTATAAAAGCAGAGAAGCAGCTTTGTCATACTGGAGGTGTGCACATTTATAGACCTCCAGGAAGGGCACGACTTGAACAACATCCATTTGTGGATGCTCCATCCCTGGAGGTGTTCAAGACCAGGCTGGATGTGGCTTTGAGTGACCTACTTTAGTGGGAGGTGTCCCTGTCATGGAAGGGGGGCTGGAACCAGGTGACCTTTGAGGTCCCTTCCAACCCAACCCATTCTATGATACTGAGAGACCTAAATTACTTTTGAAAAATCATTTGAGCACTTCTAGAAGTCTTCCCCACCATTTCCTTACCTGCTGTGTCTCTTCTCAGAGGACATCAGAAGATCACAGGGAGCTGAGGAACTCTGGGCTGTGTTTCTACCACATCCTCCAATGCTTGGAGCTACGACAGGATGATTTTCTTGGATCTGGGTCTCCATTCCCACCACTGGAATAAAGGTAATCCACTCTATTGTCTTCAAAAATTGTTTTGCTATCCCATGGAATGAGTTACCTAAGAGCTAAACACCATCATTATTTCTCACAGCTTAACCACACTTTGGACATTTTTTGACTTTTAAACCAGAAAGGGTTTTTTTTTAAATTATTATTTTCCAGGCAGCCATTTGGTTAAATTATATTTTAATAGTGTTTCAACAGAGTTTAGTACAGGAAATAAACTAGTCACAAGTTCTGCACCTAAGCACTGATTTGCATTATATTTCCCCACAAAAAAAATATATATATTGGTTGTTGCTATGAAACCAGAAGTTTTGCTTAGATCAGATCATTTTGTTCTCGTGTCATGGATAAAGGAACTGAATGAACAATGCACCTCTAATGGTTTTCACTTTAAATCTGCTTAAAGAAACCTTTCACCTCCCACTCTTCCCAAACAAATAAAGTCCTTTTTAAATGGGTTTGGTAAGTTTAGTGCTCCTGAAAATGCCTCCTGCAGTATTGGGTGGGAGAGGGATGCTGGGGCTGTGTGTTGGCCTGGAAATCTGAGTTTTGCAGTGATTTATGCCTTGGTTAAGTTGAGAGGTGGTTTCTGCTTAGGTACCAGTTCCCTACTTCAATAGTGGGGTCTCTGATGGTTCTCCTGAGCCCCAACATGGCACTGGGGTGTTGATGGTGAGATGGAGACGTGTAGATGTGGCACTTCAGGACACGGTTTAGTGGTCATGGTAGTGTTGGGTTGATGCTTGGACTTGATCTTGGAGGACTTTTCCAACCTTAATAATTCTATGTTGATGATGAAATATTGATAATAACACAATTTTGAGTTGAAAAGCTTTTTCTGGTTGCTTTTTTGAAGAAAGCTGTGATTGTGAAAGAGTCACTTGACTCCCTGCGCTGGGTTTTTAAGGGTTAAAAAAAAAAAAGGAGGTGAAATGCTGGGATAAAATTGCCTTTGGGGGATGATGTGTCTTGCCTTGGGCAATGCAGGCACCTTCTCTGTTCCTTTTGGCTGCCTGTGTATATGTACAATGTGCATATATCTATATCTGTATCTCTATCTATATATAACACATATTTACACATGCTGTATATGTAAATATAAATGTATACTGTGTAGCTTTAACAAACACTCTAATAATATACATACATGTATTTTTTTAATATATNCACAAATGTGTATGAGATATATATGTACTACACATATACACAAATGTGTATGAGATATATATGTACTACACATATACACAAATGTGTATGAGATATATATGTACTACACATATACACAAATGTGTATGAGATATATATGTACTACACATATACACAAATGTGTATGAGATATATATGTACTACACATATACACAAATGTGTATGAGATATATATGTACTACACATATACACAAATGTGTATGAGATATATATGTACTACACATATACACAAATGTGTATGAGATATATATGTACTACACATATACACAAATGTGTATGAGATATATATGTACTACACATATACACAAATGTGTATGAGATATATATGTACTACACATATACACAAATGTGTATGAGATATATATGTACTACACATATACACAAATGTGTATGAGATATATATTACATACACACGTAAGCATATTCCTGAATAAGGACTCATAGAAACTTTCTCTTGCTCCCCCCTCATTTATTCCTAATTGTGGGTGATGGATTGCCCTGAGATGGTTTCCTCCAACCTCTTTTATTTCACACAAACATCTCTGCAAGGATTCCTGGGGAGGACTGTGGGCAGAAAGCTAATTTAGCCCCGCCGCTGATTCATGTTCCTTCCTCACTGCAGACATCGCACTAGATGGGCTTGGACAAGCTGGTGCTTGCAGGGACCCCCCCCCAGCTTGGGGGAGCAGCTCTGGGGTGTCTCGGGACCCCCCATCCCTCATCAGCAGGAGGGGGCTGCAAGTCTGTGGCAGCCCATGAATGGCAAACCCGAGGCAGCAGCCAGAACGGGGAATGAAAGTCTCTCTTGAGCTGCTGAACACAAGATAGGAGTTAAAATATGCAAGCCCATGATAGAGCCAGGAAAACGTGTGCTCTGTCAGAATTAACTGGCGAGGGCTGCTCTCCATCCTCCTGCAGCAAACACCACGGCTCCTCTCCAAGCGGGAGCTTCTTTGGGCTTTACCTTGTGCAAGCTTCCACCCTGCTGTTCATTCTTGTGTTGGAGGCACTGCATGCCACTAGCTGCAAAAATCTCCCCAGATATCCCACCTCGTGTGTTTGTGTATATATATATATATTTTTTTTTTTGTGCGTGTATTTATTATTTTTGTGTGTATATATTTATTATTTTTGTGTGTATATATTTATTATTTTTGTGTGTATATATTTATTA
>VYZX01025146.1:90862-153456 GCA_013401335.1 Brachypteracias leptosomus | reverse complement strand
ATTCAGTTTTCTAACTAAAAAAAAGAAAGCAGAAAAATCACCAGTGGATAAACCTCGAGTTGTTTGGAGCAAAGTGATGCTGTTTGTAAAATCCAAACGTTTCCAGGGCTGGTGTAGATGTAAGTCATGGCAGGAATTACCTGCTTCATTAATGCAGCTCTTGTGATGAATTTAGACTGGGTTTGCAGGGAACAGCCTGTTTGAGAGAACAGCCCCCAATATTAACCCAGTTCCTACCACTGTAGGAGCATCATTAACTACCAAGCAGCTCATTAAGGCAGGGATGAAAGGAGGGGAATTAACCCAGCAGGGAGCAGGGGGAGGGAGGGAGATGAAGGGTGATGTGGTACCCAACACACTGATGGGTATGAGACATTTACAGGT
This sequence comes from Brachypteracias leptosomus, assembly GCA_013401335.1. NCBI lineage: Eukaryota > Metazoa > Chordata > Aves > Coraciiformes > Brachypteraciidae > Brachypteracias > Brachypteracias leptosomus. Next base: position 153,072 of record VYZX01025146.1, on the reverse strand, counting down.
AGCCCTTAAAATTTTGGAGAATCATAGAATGGTTTGGGTTGGAAGGGACCTCCAAAGGTCATCTAGTCCAACCCCCCTACAATAAGCAGGGACATCTCTACCTAGGGCAGGTTGAGAGCCCCATCAAGCCTGACCTTGAATGTCTCCAGGGATGGGGCCTCCACCACCTCTCTGGGCAACCTGTTCCAGTGACCAACCACCCTCATATTAAAGAACTTTTTCCTGATGTCCAACCTAAATTTACCCTTTTCTAGCTTAAAACCATGACCCCTCATCCTGTTGCTACAAACCCTTGTGAGCAGCTCCTCCCCCACCTCCCTATAGGCCCCTTTCAGGTATTGGAAGGTTGCTATAAGATCTCCCCAGAGGCAGTAGGATTTTCCAGGGAGGTAGACATGTGTGACTAATTCAGGATAAGCCACACAAGCCACAAATCCAAATGGGTCTCTTCCAACCTCTTTTCAAACTCTGGCATTCAACTTCCAGTAGGTATACTGGTTAAACTGGTGGTCTTGTATAGCTGCAGAGAAGACAGCTGAGGGCAAGGTGCCACCTTTCCCTTTTGCATCCTCACCTCCCATAAGGTGTCCTCAGCTTTTGGGGCAGGAAAGGAGCAAGACCCATGTCTCTCCCCTTAAAACTAATTCCCAGCTGGTTTGGATGTGCAGGAGGGAGATTAGAGGATGCATAAAATGTGGCTGTTTGTGGTCCAAGTGAATTTTGGGGTTTGTCACGCTGGGGTGTCATCACAGTGTGGTGTTTATACCTCCACGAGGTTAAATTAGCATCATTATCCCTTTCCCAATGAGTAGATATTATCGTGCTGCCTCTTAAAAAAAAGCAATTACTGTATCTATTGGGCAGTGCATTAAGTGACACCGTTTAATTGCAGCCCGATTTATCTCTGAATGAAAAATATTTAAAATTACTGTACAGTGTGTTATTCCATTCAATTACTGCAAATCTCTGTCCCTTTGCTGCCACGGATGAGCTGGGTTGGCAAGAGAACCACACACACCAGTGAGAGCTTCCCTTTTTCTCTCCAGTGCCTGGTGAATCTGCTCCAAATTCTGCCTGATTTCTCTCTGATGGATTTTCCAAGCTCTAGTGGAGGTGAGAAAAAGGTTAGGAAGAAGTTCTTCCCTATGAGGGTGGTGAGACACTAGAACAAGGTGCCCAGAGAGGTGCTGGAAGCCCCATCCCTGGAAATCTTTAAGGCCAGGCTGGATGGGGCTGTGAGCAACTGCTCTAGTGGGAGGTGTCCCTGCCCATGGCAGGGGGGTGGAACTAGATGATCTTTAAGTTCCCTTCCACCCCTGACAATTCTGTGATTCTATGAGATGTTTTCCAGACATCCCTAAATAACCAGGGCTGAGTTCAGCATCGCTGCTGCTGAGCACTCCTGAGAAGTTTCATTTCTGTAGGTGCCGGAGACCTTTGGAAAGCTCCTGCCAAATGGGATGCCTCATCCTTGGGAAGGCTCCCAGCTTATTTCCATGGTAGGCACTATAGCTTTGGGGCTATCAGGAGGATCCCAAATCAAGCCACTACAGAATTGAGGAAGAAGTCGGACGTCAGATGATTGTGGGGTTGTTGAGCCTAGAGAAAGGGAGGCTCAGGGGAGACCTTCTCACTCTCTACAACTCCCTGCAAGGAGATTGGAGCCAGGTGGGGTTGGGCTCTTCTCCCAAGGAACAAGTGATAGGACAAGAGGAAATGGCCTCAAGTTACACCAGGGGAGGTTTAAGTTGGATATTAGGAAAAAGTTCTTGCCTGAAAGGGTTGTGAAGGGCTGTGCCAGGCTGGGCAGGGCAGTGAGGGAGTCCCCATCCCTGGAGGGATTTAAAAGCTGTGGAGATGTGGTGCTGAGGGACATGGGTTAATGGTGCCCTGGCAGTGCTGGGTTAATGGTTGGACTCGATGATCTTGAAGTTCTCTTCCAACAAAAATTATTCTATGATATCCCAGTCCTACTGAGGTCAAAGAGGAGCTGATGACCACATCCTGGAGCTTAGGGTTTCTCCTGGGGCCTTTGGTGAGGTCTCTGAGGTTAACCTGGAGGGGAGCCAAGCTGAGACACAACAGTGGCCCATCATTCCAGGTCTCCTGGCAGAGTTACGTCATGCTCCAAACATTTACATTTAACAGAATCCCTTGTGTTTTGAGACACAGAAGCTCAACCAATGAAATAATCACGGGAGGATTTGCCAATTTGGCAGAAACTTGGGCAGAAAGAGCTGCTGCTGCTAGCCAAGGACATAGATAATTTGCTGTCCATGCTGCTAGCCAGTCACAAGATATGTGTCTGTTTTATGTGTGTGTGACTAATGGACCAGTAAAATAGGGCTTTAAAATAAATAGATAAAATAGCTACGCCTCTGGCCATATGCTCTGGGTTGATGGTGTGTCATGTCCCATTTAGCCAGGCCACATTTGAAGCCAGTGGCAGGAGGGTGCAGGAGACACCGGGGCAAGTATGTTGGCCATGGTACAGCAAAATGATTGGGGAGCTTAAGAAAACCCTTTTTCATTAAAAAAAAAAAGAATATTAAATTATTAAATTGAATTTATAATACCAAGGTCTGCTGTCAGTTGTCACCATCCTTGGAGGGGTTCAACCAATGAGTAGATGTGGTGCTTTGAGATGTGGTCTAAGGGTCAGGGAGATGTTGGACTTGATGATCCAAGAGGTCTTTTCCATCCTAAATGATTCTATGGTTCAGCCAGGGCAGACATGGGTGTGGTTGTGTGTCACCATCAGATGCTGCTGCCTATCCAAAGGTTCCCCATTACTTGGGCTTGGACCATACCCTGGGCTCTTGCCCTGGCTTAGTTTAGCCCAGGAAAGTGCCTGCAAAGCACTTTTCCATCAGCTTTGAGAGCTGGCAGAGGTGCTAAGTGCCTCAACAACACGATGTTTGCCACCAAGGTCCTGTTTGCACAGAGCTGTGGGAAGCAGGAGAGAGGATTTCATGGCTTTGGGAATACAAAGGGCAAACACTGCTGGAAGAATAACAGTTTTGTGCAGCAAACCAGAAGATCCACAGCTGCCCACTGGGGAAGCTTTTTAAATATATGCTGGCCATTAAACATACAGTCCAGCCTTGCAAAGTGCAGTGTGAGAGGGAGGTTATTTCTATTATTATTATTATTATTATTATTATTATCATTATTATTATTTTCTGTGATATGGGCATCTTCTGAGCAGCCTGAAATTAAGCAGGATGTTTAGGGAGAGCTGGGAAATGAAGCAGGCAACATCCCTGCTGCTTTTGCCCCGAGCTATGAACCTTTCTGTGTTAAAGATGTTTTCTTCAAACGCTTGATGCCATCACTACTTCATCCTAGGGCTAGGAAATAATCAGGCATTGGGTTGTGGAGGGGAGGAAAACAAGCTCCTTTCCAGGGACTTCTCTGACAGTGGAAGCCCTGGCCCTAAAACAAGGATTTAAGCTCATACTAAAGTCTCAGTGATTTCAGTCCTCAAGTGCTTTGGTCAACAGGTTTGCCTTAAATATATGTTTAAGGTTAGATCTTTTTCAGCCTGGGACACAGACACAACCAGCACTTGGCAAAGGGCTTTTCTCACCAGGATCTCATAGTGCTTTGGAAAAGGGAATGAGATGGTGATTGGCTTTTAGGAAAGGATGAAGGAAAGAAGAAAAAGGGAAAGGGGAAGCAAAGTTGAGAAAGAGAAAGGAAAAGAAAGAAAAAGAGAAAGAAAAGGGGAAAAGGAAAAAGGAGAAAGAAAGGGGGAAAAGGAAAAAGGCGAAAGAAAAGGGGAAAAGGAAAAAGGAGAAAGAAAAGGGGGAAAAGGAAAAAGGAGAAAGAAAAGGGGGAAAAGGAAAAAGGAGAAAGAAAAGGGGGAAAGGAAAAAGGAGAAAGAAAAGGGGGAAAAGGAAAAAGGAGAAAGAAAGGGGGAAAAGGAAAAAGGAGAAAGAAAGGGGGAAGTGATGATAAATTACACCCTTTTGCATGGTGATGCTTTCATGGTTTCTTGGGTGATATGAAAGATGTTGGTGATGGGAAGATCAGCCCTAAGCTTTAGGGCTCATTTGCCCTTACAGACCAACTGGGAGTGTGGTCAGCTGTGAATGAGGAGCCCAGAAGCTGCTCAGTTCAGACTTAGAGCTACTCAGAAACAGCCTGGAAATGCTCTTCTGGACCCCAAATCCTTCTCCAGCTGTGGAGATGTTGTAGAGCCCCATGTGGGCTGAACTCTGGTACCAGCATCTCCATGCTTGTGACCATCTCTGAACTACCCACCAACTGGGTTTCCCTGCAAAGCAAAGTCAGTTCCTTATTGTTCCTTATTTTTGAGTCTCATAGGTTTTTTTTTTCTCATTATGGCTGGGAAAAGGGAACAGAAATATAGACACAGGAGGAACTTGACAGCATTCAGCTTAATAGGGAATCTGGGGCAGCATTTTGCTCTTAGATCTGTGCAGCAACTCTTGTCTTTATTAGAGAGGTTGACAACTGTGCTTATTTCTCTGTGTGATAAATCAAGTGGAGTAAAAGGCTGTTCCCAGATGGTAAAAGCTGGAGTATGGGACTATACTCACATAGAAGCAAAACACCAGTACCCCCAACAGAAACCAGCAGCAGGCTGGCCAAAAATTCTTCAGTCTTAATGGTGTGTGAAACATCACGTGAAAAAAAAATAATAAAGATCACAGGGAATGTTATTTTCAAATGAACTGTTTAATCAAGAACTTTTTTCTTTATTCTAAAAGTTTTACTTGGTCCTGGAATAGCAGCAAAAGCTGAGCTGATCTTAGCAAGATGAAATGAGAGTGTTGAAAGACTTAGGGGTTGGAAGAGATAATTTAGGTTGTAAAATGCTAAATTAGCCTCTGGGATTGCAAAACCATTTGTTTGGGTTTCTTGTGGCTGTAAATCCATTTACCACAAAGATACACAACTGCATTCAACCTGGGGAAGAGCAGGTTGGACATGCTTGAGAAGGAGGTGGGGTGGGATGAGCTCTTTGCCCCCTGAGGCTCAGACACGAAGGTGTCACAGCTGTAAAGTTAAATCTCCTGCTCTTCATCACCACAAGATCTGTAGGAAAGTGCTGCCCCATTTGTTCCTCACTGGGATGCTGCTGCTCCCATTTGCACCCTGGATGGGAGATGAGTGGGGCTAGGAGGTGTCCTCCCCTCCTTCCCTCTTCACATGAACTTCTCCTTCTGGCTGCAAATCTAATACAACACAAACCCCGTGCATGTTGCAAAGCCTTTAACTTCAAATACTCTCCATAAATCCCCTCAGCTTTTGCCACGGGTGGTTTTTTCAGCAATTTTGCTGCTTTTGCATTTTATTTTCTGGGGTCTCTGCTCTGAATCCCTTTAGACGGACTGCCAGGGTTTGCTCTAGGGACCACACTTGTCCTTGCCCTCCTGTCTTCATGCTCCTTCCCTGCATGAATCCTTCCACACAGCCACAGAAATGTGCTATATATTGTTTATTATATATGATATGCATGCTATATATGGTCTGTGTGCTATATAGCTATATATTAGTATCCCAAATACAGTAATTTCTATATCCACCAGTATTTTTTTTGCCTGGAATCACCCAGATTTGGTTTATTTTACGGAGGCAGCTCCTCAGGGGTGTCTTTAGGGGACACCCCAACCTCCAGCCCGTGAAAGGGTGAGTTGTTTTCCTGAGGTGAACAGTCTGAAGCCCCCACTGGCTCCCGCTCAGGATGTATTAGCCTATGGATTACATGTAATGCAACCCATTATGCAATGCAGCCTGGATTACAGCCTGATCAGCTCCCTGTAAGTGCGAAGCTTTGCAGAGCCTTTAGCAGCCCTTCAGTGGTAGTTACTGATGAAAGCTCCTCAAACAGGGTGTTTAAAGGCTCAGGGCCCGGGGTTTTTAGCTTCCCATTCCCAAAAACCCAGAGAGTTGAGCCTTCAGCCCTCCATCCCTTGGGGAACACCGTGGCACAAGGTGCCCATAACCCCAGGAAGGCATTTGTGGTGTTTGGGGTCCTGGGGCACGTCCCAGGAGGGATGGATGGGGGTGCATAGAATCATAGAATGGGTTGGGTTGGAAGGGACCTGAAAGATCATCTAGTTCCAATCCCCCTGCCATGGCAGAGACACCTACCACTAGATCAGGTTGCTCAGAGCCCCATCCAGCCTGGCCTTGAACACCTCCAGGGATGGAGCATCCACAACCCCCCTGGGCAACCTGTGCCAATGTCCCACCACCTTCAGTGAAGAATTTCCTTCAAATTTCCAATCTAAATCTATCCTCTTCCAGTTTGAACCCATTACCCCTTATTTTATCACTATAAGCCATTGTGAAAAGTCCCTCCCCAGCTTTCTTGTAGCTTTCTTCAGATACTGGAAGGCCACAATAAGGTCTCCTTGGAGCCTTCTCTTCTCCAGACTGAACAACCCCAACTCTCTCAGCCTGTCTTCATAGGAGAGGTGTTCCAGCCCTCTGATCATCTTTGTAGCCCTTCTCTGGGCCCACTCCAATAGGTCCATGTCCTTCTTGTGCTGAGGACTCCAGAGCTGGATGCAGTGCTCCAGATAGGGTCTCATGAGAGGGGAGTAGAGGGGGAGAATCCCCTCCCTCACTCTACTGCCCACACTTTTGATGCAGCCCAGGACATGGTTGGGGCTTTCTGGGCTGCACTTGCACATTGTTGGCTTATGTTGAGCTTTACATCATCCAGCACCACCAAGTCTTTCTCCTCAGGGCATCACTGTCCTGAGGCACGATGACTTTTTGCAGCATCCTCAGGTCCTCAGCCACCTCCTCCCTCTCTCTGCTCAAACTCTGTCTGCCTGCTGCAGAATTACACAGCTAGGCTGAGGTCTGCCATAAGGTTATGTTTTCTGCATGACCTTTTTTCCCATCTTTTCCCCCAATCCAACTACACTATCTGCTTTTTTCCCCCAAGCTACATTAGCTCCATCCTTTGCCTTGTTGGAGTATCATGGTAATTGGGTTGGAACAGAAGCTTTCATCACCAGCTTGCGACTGGAGTGGCACCAGTTATTTCTCTACTGAACACAGAGTTATTTAATCTGAGGCTGGATTTTGAAGCCAGTGGTATATGGGGATGCCCCACAGCTGTAGGGATATGGGGCTTGCTGGGGATTATCTGGGAGAGGGGCATGGGCAGAGCATCACCTGCTTTTCAGGTAGGATCTGGGGGGGCTGAGATGTCAGATCTGACCCACTGCAGGACCCTCTTCATGTTAGGAGTTTCTAAGCTGGGTGAGTCTGTTGTGGAACCTGAAATTGCAATTGTTACTTGATAACAAGGGAGCTGGTGGGGATATTAATCTTCCTGCTTTCAGGGCTAACCTTAATTAACCTCTCACTGTTAGACACGAGGATGAAGCCTCACAGAAGGAATGAAGCACCCAAGGGTTACTCATTTCCATCCCTAAGAGCAACAGGGATTTTTTCCAGCCCAACCTCCCCAGTCAGCCCAGTAACACTCAGGATCTTTGCCTTTCTTTCCCAAGCTGAGATCAAAGGGTGCTAATGATAGAGTCCTATAGAAAAATCAAAATTTCTTAGGGGTGAAAGATTTAGGGTTCCCACCACCTCTCCAGGGTGGCACAGAAGAGTGGAAGCTGTGGATCAGACGCAGTAAAATATGTTGGGTCCAGGGGAAATGCTGCTCTAAGCTCTTGTAGGGTATTAGGACCACACAAAGCTGGGCTGTGCAGTAGGGATAGAAACCCCCGGGCTGCTCAGAGCCTGCAGAACGAGACCTTTCCTAATCCCTGACCTCCGTGCAGCTAATGCAGGAGATTAAAGGAGTGGGGACAGATGCTCTGCTCCTGCAGAAACACCCGGCTTGGCTGCTGGGGTTTGTCACCCCAGGGAGCTGCTGTTGGAGATGGGGAGGGAGGGAAAGCAGCAAGGAATCATCTCTGATTAATCAAATAGGAGCGCACACGTCCGTGGGGATCAGATCAGCCCTGCCTGGGAACAGGAGCACTGCTGGGCTGGGTTAAGCCCCCGTCCATCTCCTTCAGCATCTTGCACTGATACTGGCCACCGCCAGATGTTGCTGGGGAAGGTGTAAGAAGGACTGGGAGCAGTCAGAACCCCCTCTGATATTTTCTCTCCTGTTCCTCTCTGCCCTGTTTCTCTGCAGTGCAAAGTGGGCTGAGGTGGATGCTCTGCTCTGGGATGCTCGAGGGTTTCTGGGTTTCTTTTTTGAGTTGTTGTTTGTCGTTTCCACTGGCAGAAATTGCTGCTTTTGTGGCTGGAGGCTGAGGTTGCAATGTGACCCACGACACTCTGCCAAGTGGCACTGGGGACACGGTGGGGACAGTGGGCTCGGAGCCCTGGGCTCTGCTGCTGCTGCTTCTGGGGGCACTGTAGTGTCCCAGCTTCTTGTCCTGCAGCAAGGACACAGCTTTAGAAAGTCCAGGCAGCTCAGGGAGGAAAACAAGGCAGTGGTTGGAAACACTTTGCAGCATTTGACAGTCGGACTTGATGTTCTGTGGGGTCTTTTCCAACCTTAATGATTTTGTGATTTCCTTTGTATTTGAATCATAGAGTCATTTAGGTTGGAAAGGACCTCGAGGATCATCAAGTCCAACCTTTGTCCAACACCTCCCTGACCCCTAGACCATGTCCTGAAGTGCTACATGTACTTGTTTTTTGAACCCCTCAGGGATGGTGACTCCAGCACCTCCCTGGGCAGCCTGGTCCAGTGCCTGACCACTCTTTCAGCAAAGAACTTCTTCCTAATGTCTAATCTAAACCTCCTCTGGTGCAACTTGAGGCCATCACCTCTTGTCCTGTCATTAGTTACTTGGGAGATTACTTGGAGTTCTCCCTGTCCCCCAGCAGCTCGTACTTGCCAGGTTAAATCACTTTGCCTCCTCCTCCTATCACTAAGCTCCTGCTCTGTCCCCAGCCCCCCTCCCAGGGGACATGAGACATGGATTTTTTTGTTCTATCCCCTCCAGCAAAGGCAAATGGTGGACAAAGCCCAAGAGTGGTCACCTAGGGACAGGCACTGGAGCTCCTGCCTTGGTGGAGAACTTCAACACCTTCTCAGGCTTAGGGCAGGACCTTGTCTCCATCTGCCCCTGCTCTCACTTTAGTGACCTCCTGAACATCTAGATCCTGTTGCTCTTTGCAGAGTGAAGGGCTGGTGCCCATCACACTGCTTGAGACACGTCTTGTGTTGAGCTTCCGTAAGCACAGAGATGCTGGGGGTTTTTGCTCTAGAAATAAGATCCATCTCTTCTCAGCTCTGCAAGGCTAATTCAGCAGAGGAATTGATTACCATGGGCAGGAAACATTTCTTATCTCTTTGAATCCATAGATGTCTTGCATCACTGTAGTTACAAAATCCCTGTGAAGCACCTGAGGTGTGTTCTGCTGGAGAGCAGAGATGCTCATGGGGTTCCTTTCCCTTGGGAAACACCAAATCCTGGCAGTGATGTCCCATTGCCTGATGCTTCTTCAGGGGGAAGCCATGACTTTTGTCTCAGCACAGTTACCCACCAACCTTAGAACAATAGAATAATTTGGGTTGGGAGGGACCTTAAAGATCATCTAGTTCCAACCCCCTGCCATGGCAGGGACACCTCCCACTAGACCAGGTTGCTCCAAGCTCCATCCAACCTGGCCTTGAACACTTGCCATGCCTTGAGATACACTTGGCAGTAGGAAACTGGCCACAGCCAGAGACCACGGTGCCATGTACCTAATAAATATAATGTATTTTAAATGACTTTATGTATTATTATATGTATTATTCATATATTATATGTATTTATTCGTATTTCTACAAATGCATTTTAAACCGTGTAAACTTTCTGAGCTCCAGGAGTGTGATGAGAGGCACCATCCCCTCGTGCATTCAAACAGCTCTGACCTTTAAACTCTTGCCATGAACCTCAACATCTTCCCTGCCACACATCTGTGCAGAGTCACCCACAGTATTACAGGCACCACACTTTTAACCCAGGCTTTGGGAGACTCTGTTTGTGACAAATCCTGGACCATTAACGATTGCTTCTTTTTCTTTTCTTTTCTTTTTTTTTTTTTCCACCAGGATATTATCAGCAGCTTAAGTGGATGCTTTCTATTTTTTTTTAATTTTTTTTTTTAATATCCTTTGTGGGCAGAACTGAGTAGTGAGCAATCTGTGTACTCCAAACAAGATAATGCAATGATACAGTGGACCCCCTGCTTGGCTGGAGATTGCTAGATAATATATGGCATTCTGGTGAGATAATAACCTGGAATGGAGTATTTCTCCCTGCAGCATTCACATCAAATACTTAAGGTAGCCCTTTGTGGACAGGGAAGTCAGAGGTGGCATTATCTGACTAGAGAACAGAAAATACTTGAAAAAGGGGGGGGAAAAAAAGAGCTAGTCATCGAGGTGATTTTATTTTCTTCAGCTTGCAAGGCTGGGAGGCCACGGGATGAAAGGAGATGGAGGGAATAATTGGAGTTATAAAGTGTAGGCAGCAAGCTCGCTGCTGGGTGCGTTAATAAGCTATATGAAAATTAAACCCTCAGAATCCTCTATGAAGATGCTCTCCCTTGTGTTTTTGCTTGCTGGCTGCCAGCAGGTACTAGAAAATGGGGTGTAGGGTGGCACGGGTTTTGGCATAGATGATGCCAGGCCAACTTGCTGCCATCTGATTTCTTTCCTCCAAAGGGAGCAGACTTTGTAGGCGAGGAAAATACAGCAGCTGTGGTCTGCCTGCCCTCCCTAAAGGGGGGTTTAAGGGTCAGTGTTGTTATTGTAGGGTGGGGAAGGGCTGAAAAAGCAAGGGGAGGGGTTAGGGGTGATATAAAATAAGGCAAAAGGCCACATTGCAAAGAGTGAGCTCGTGAATTTGGGAGATGGAGCAGATTTCCTGCTAAACTGAGGGTTGATGAGTGTGAATTACACGGAGGATAAAGATTTTGGTGTATTTGGTGTGTGCAGCTTAGAATCATAGAATGGGTTGGGTTGGAAGGGACCTCCAAAGGTCGTCTAGTCCAAACCCCTACAAGAAGCAGGGACATCTCTACCTAGGGCAGGTTGCTCAGAGCCCCATCAAGCCAGACCTTGAATGTCTCCAGGGATGGAGACACCTCCACCACCTCTCTGGGTTCCAGTGATCAACCACCCTCATATTCAAGAATTTTTTCCTAAAGTCCAACCTAAATCTACCCTTTTGACAGCTTAAAACCATCACCCCTCATCCTGTTGCTACAACTTTTATGTGATGCTGCTGGGAAAAAACAAAAGTGACTCTAAAGTGTAATAAGTGAAATAGGGATGAGGAAATATTTAAGTGCCCTGCAAATCATCAGGGAAATCTCTTTGGGAACATGCCACAGAGTTCTGGGCTTTGCCCCCAAACGGCTGAGTTGAAATCCCAGCAGGTGCAGCAAAAGGTCGCTGGGAAGGGCAGGGGAAAAGGGGCCTATTTTAGGCAAGAAGATGAAAAATACAATCTGTGCTTGGCCAAGGAGGTTGGGAGAGGACGTGCTGCCTGCCTATAAATACAGTGGGAATGTAAACACCAGGGAGGGGAGCAAACTGATTTCACTGGAAGGGCCATGTCAGCAGAAAAACAAATGGCTCTGAACTGGGCAGGAATAAATCTAAGGGGAGATCAGCACATGGTTTTAGGATCCTGGCATGACTGGGGCTAATAGGATCACTGGGGGTGAAAGACCTCAAAAGTAATTTTGAGGCAGAGCTTGTTAAATTGATGAAAGAGGTGACAGGGCTGTTTCTGTCCGCAGCAAACTGGGGGCTGAGCTGGGAAATCCCTCTGGGTGAGTCTCACTGAGAGCTCCCTGACTTGCATCCACGGTGTCACAGTGACCCTGAGCTTATGGTAATATTAGTAGTGGCTATTAATAGCACCACGTGATTTTTAATTTTGTTTTCCATGCCTATCCCGTGCTATCTGCAACAAATAAAGTGTGGAAATGTCCCCTTGTGCCAGGCTGGCTGGATGTTAGGATGGATATCCCAGCAAGATCCCTGCTATATGTACAAAGGGAGGGGTAGCAATTCAAAGCCCCCCATAAATGAGCTCGTGTGGGCCCTGTGCTGATGAGCAGAGATGCTGTTATTAATCCCTGAGTGCTCAGCAGAGTTAATGAGCCTGTGCAAGGGTTGGGTGCCTGCTGTGCTCAGCCTCCTTTCAGCTGGGCTGGGGTGCTGAGCCGTGCCCAAGTGATGCTGGGACCTCCCTGGGCTGGTTTTAGGAGGGTGATAAAACCAGCACGGCTTCAACTGGTGAGATGGGCATGGACTGGAGGGTTTGAGAGGGTCTGGATATTGCAAAAGTGAGCAAACAGTGGTGCTGGTGTGCCTGGGGAGGCAGCCAGAGCTTGGGGGGACCGGGATGAAGGATGCTTGTGGTGAGGAGGAGGAAGGATGCTCATGGTGGGGGATGAGAGAAGGATGTGTTGGGGAGTGTGGGCACAGCAAACCAGCTCTGAGCTGCTGCTACAGGAACCACAATATTGCATTAGTGCTTTACGGAACAGCAGCCCAGAAATGGACAAAACTGACATGCCCCCAAATTAGTCTGAATATTCCCTGCCAGCTGAGAGCCTCCAGACAGATGAATCATAAAGTCCTCTTGGTGTTTTTCAGGATAGGCCCTCACAGGGCTGCCAGCCACACTTGGGATTTTGGGAAGAGTTGTGCGAGGGAAGCAGGAGAGGCTTCCCTGGGGGAAAGGGTGTTAGGAGCAGACCTAGGAATGATTTCCCCTTGTTTTTCCCCCTGGGTATTTGGGTTTTGTTAATAGGACGAAGCTTGCAGGTCTGTTAATTCATTGGGCTGGAATATGCTTGACCTCATGATGGGGGTGTTTGGGTAAAGTGTTTGGGAGCTCTTTGGACACAAAGGGGTCTGCGGAAATTTATGTGGGGTCATGGTGACCTAATTATGACTTAAGGGTTTGTAGATGGGCTGGGTTTCACATCAGGGAAGCAGGTACCTGGAATGTGCTGTCAGATGGAGAACACAGCGTTAAATGAGCATGCAAATGAGATGGCTCTAATTATAAAAGGGCAAGTCTGATGAACAGTTCCTGAGAGCTTTCCCCAGAACGACGCCTTTGACTTCTGCTGCTTGTCTTATTAGGGCAGGACGAGGAGGCCAGGAGGGTGGGTGGGAGGGATAATGAACTGCTGATAAGAGAAGAGCGTGGCTTTGATGCTGGCCATAAAGAGCCATCATTTTGCCTCTGAGCCCAGTGCCAGTAAATCTGTGCTTCAGCACAAAGTTCAGTGCAGATGCTCAGGAACATGGCAAAACCCACCACAGGGCTGAGATTCATCTGAAAGTCAAGGTTAATGGTGGAGTTTTTTAGCAAGGCTCATGTCTAGTGTCCTGCTGGGGCTGGCATGGGCAGGTGAGGCTCTCCTGGGTGTATTTGTGGTCAAACCTATGGTTGCATGGGAAGTTTCTCCCAGTATCTCCCAAAATTCTCCCCAGGAGCACCCCAGCTCCCAGGGCTGCCACCAGCCATGGTGGAGAACAAGTCAAGAGTCATCTCCTCGTGCTTGGCTAAGCCCTTGAGATGAAGCAGTGCTGGTTTTTGCCTGCCTCAAATCATCTTGACTATTAAACCTCAAACTTTAGACCTTCTCTGCCTAATGATATCACTTTAGAGGCATAAGATGGTTCCTCTTGAGCTTTATACGTGCTGGAACAACCTGTGTTTCAGCCCAGCCGAGTGCAAGGGCTTTGGGGATGTCAGCAAAATCCCATTTATCTTTTCTGAACACCAAAGATTGGAGGATCAGAGCTGTCCCTCACATTTAGGAGCAGGTTAGAGCAATCCTCACATGCAGGGGAGAGATTTTGGTGAATAAGATGGTTTTTGTTACCAGTCCCAAAACTAAAGATGGAAAGAGTGCTTCTCATCAGCCACATTCCTGGCTTCAGTGGTCACCTCTTTTGGTTTATCAGACACACACTAACACACAGAGGACCTTTAGGGGTTAAGGAGTGGAGTTGTTTTTATGGGATCCGTGCTGGATCCCCCAAGCAAGGCTGCAAAGGCTTTCCTGAACTCCTTTGCTCTCCTGGAAGAGGTACTAGCATCTCCAGCCAAACATCCCCAGGTGATGTAGGTGCTGATGGTTCTCCTGGGTAAGTTTTCTCCTGGATTAGGAGACTTGCCCTGAACACCCGTGAGTATATCAGACCCAAAGCATTTTCCTTTTGGGCTCATATTCTTCTGAAAAGCTGCTCCATGCACTTTTCCCCATCTCCTGCACCCTTGATCTTTAGCTGTGGGTTTGTAGGGCCAGGACTGCCCCTCGCAGCGTGTCTGTGCAATTTAGGCAATGAAGTCCTGGTGTTGGTTACACCCCTCAGCAGGAACCGAAATTCCCTTAAGCTGGAAACGACACGAATAAACCCTTAAATTGCAGCAGACCCAGCTGCTCCCCTGACTCCGATTACAGCCGTTAGCAGCCCTGTAATTGTCCCTGTAATTGTAGGGGACTCAGAAACCCTGAGCCCTGCCAGAAGCAGAACTTAATCTTTCCTGAGATGTCGCTTTTGGGGGCTGAGCCTGGAGATTTGCTCTTCTCGTGGTGGCAGGGGACCAACCCTGAGCCCAGGGCTGGTGGAGAGGGTCCTGAGGTTGCTGCACCCTCCCAGCATGTAGTGAAAAGCCCAGGTAAGGGTAGGACATAAGCTTGTTACAGGGGCTTAGTCACCAGATGGACGAGCAGTTCCCAGGTAGATCTTTTTCATTAATATGCCATTAGCCTTATTTGTGTGTCCTGCTCACCTCTGGCTGCATCATCATCTGGTGGAGAGATTGTGTTTCCAGCTCAGCCTGTCCTTGGCGTCGTGTTGCCATCACTCCTCACCTCTCCAGCTGAAAACAAGCAGTGAGGATGCTCAGACCACCTGGCTATGGCCACACCAGCCTGCCTGGGACTTGAGAGAGGTCCCAGATATGGCACTGAGTCGTGATCCCAAGGCTGTGGGGAAAGGCAGTGGTCCTGGTGCAAGAGTATGGCTCTTGGGTTCAGGTGTAAGCAGCCATGGGGTGAGAGGGGCTCTGCACCAGCAGGGACAAAGGCTCCAGGGACAAACACCTCCTCCTCACTTTCCCCAACAGCCAAAATCAGGAGGTGACAAGCAGAGAGCATAAAATGTCATTAAAAATGAATTAACCACATTGCCCAGAGAGGTGGTCCATGTTCCATCCCTGGAAAGATTCCAGGTGAGGTTGGGGGGGGCTCTGAGCAACCTGCTCTAGTTGCAGATGTCCCTGATCTTTAAAGGTCCCTTCCAACCCAAACCATTCTGTGATTGACTGTGAGAGACGCCAAAGGTTTCTGCATCTTCTCCAGGTGAGCTCTCCTAGCATTATAAAAAAAAACCTGGGAGCTTGGAGTCCCTAGAAGGGCATTTGTGAAGTTTTGAAGCCTGTTGATTTGAGGACAAGGGGGTGACACAAACACCTCAACCTATGGCACAGAGTGATCCAGGGCTGGGAACCCACCGGGTTCCTCTGTAGCATCTCTCACACTCCTCTGAGAAACCAAAGCCTGGCAAAACCCCTCCTCCAGTCTCGTTCTTCCTCAAATGTTTTCTCTCAGTACATTTTGTTCTCCATTTTCCTCGCTACGTAGTGAAGTGGGAGATTTTATAATGATTCACAGTGTTCTGCTGAGCAGCTTCAAGCAGCAACCAGGGAGTCTGTTAAATAGGCAGCCAGCCCGGAATATTTTGTACACTATCTAAATGCAGCGCTGTAATTAAAAGACATGCTTGAAATAAATGACACAGGGCTTGGGGTTTGGGTTTGGTGGTGGTTTTTTTTTTTCTCCTTTTTTTTTAATCCCCAAGGGATGGGGGAAGAGGGGCTGAAGTCGCACTGAAGTATCAAAAGGCACAACAAGGCTATTTGAACAAATAGCAGCCAACAATGTGGGCTGACACAATTACTCTCAAATGTTAGATGCTCGCTTATCACCCAGGGAACTTTGTGTCTGATTAAAAATAATTATTGCTGGCATTAAATCTGTTTAGAATTACCCCCGTGCAATCCATCTCCTCTCGCACGCCGCTGCCATATGCCTGGTTTGTTGAGTGGAAAAATGTCTCTTTCGTCGGGATAAATAATGCTTTGTAAATATTTAGAGATGAATGTTCTGGATCAGTGAGTGGCTCTATTTTTCTGACGGTAAATATGTGCAAATGAGCTTGTTTTTGGCGGCGCCCCCGTTTGAGGCAGGCGCTATACGGGGCCAGATTAATCCCTCCGTAACCGTGCCAAGACGACTTGCCATGGGGATGACAGAAGGGTCGTTTCTGCTGTGGAGCAAGTGGGGTGAAAGCATCTTTATTAAAGGTTTTAAATCCATCCAGAGCAGGATCTGCGATGCCTTCCAGCCAGCCAGGGTTGGAGGTACCTGGATGTTTGGTAAATGCCATGAGTTTCCTTCATTCCTGCTGCTGAAGTCCCAGGAGGACCCATGGGACATGGAGAAGAGCTCAAGAACATTGTGTATGGATCCGACCCAATGCCTGGAAGGAGGGTTTGCTCGAGAAGGGACACACACAAACCTCTTGGCATGCCCTGGACTCCCACCAGCCTGCTCCCCACCCCTCTTGGGGCTGGATAGGACCACGAGTTCTTGCTCCTGGAGCTGTGTGGCAGCAAGGGAGCTGATGAGCTGCATCTTTCCCTTTTTACACATTAAAAGTGCTGTGGAGAAACCGCTCAGCTCGGTGCCAGAGAACATATTTGCTGAAAACATAGAAACCACCAGTGCAGCTGCTCTGGCTGGGTCCTGGTGATTCACGGAAGGGGAATAGAGTCAGGGCTGTCAGAGGGTGCACAGAGTGTTTAAAGAAATGTGGTTTTCACGTGTCCTGCTTTGTCCAGAGGCATTAAACAAGTTGAAACCTCTCCCACCAGTGGGAGCCCCCAGCACAAGAAGGATGGGGACAGATTGGAGCGTGTCCAGAGGAGGGCCACCAAAATGATGAGGGGAATGGAGCATCTCTCGTATGGAGACAGGCTGAGAGAGTTGGGGCTGTTCAGCCTGGAGAAGAGAAGGCTCTGGGGGGACCTTAGAGTGACCTTCCAGTATCTGAAGGGGGTCTACGTAAAGGTGGGGGAAGGTCTGTTCAAAAAGGTTTTTAATGATAGGACCAGGAGTGATGGTTTTAAGCTAGAAAAGGAGAGACTTAGATTGGATATTAGAAAAAAGTTCTTTAATATGAGGGTGATAGATCCCTGGAATGGGCTGCCCAGAGAGGTGGTGGAGGTCCCATCCCTGAAGTCCTTCAAGGTGAGGCTTGATGGGGCTCTGAGCAGCCTGCCCTAGGTAGAGATGTCCCTGCTTGTGTAGGGAGGTTGGACCTCTAGAGGTCCCTTCCAGCCTGAAATACTCTATGATACTATAATGGGATTTGCAAGGGGTGGGAGCTCATTCAGACACATCCCTCTGCTCCTGAGACATGTCCCAATGAGCAGGGTCTTGGGTAGCATGTCCAAAAGATTAATATCTTTCCCTTAGGATACGCACAGGAGGAGAGATGCAAGTCCCAAGCTTGCCGGTCATCTCCACCAAGGTCCTGTCGCCTCTTCGTCTGCATCTCCTCTTTCTCCCAGGCAAATGAGAGCTGGCAGGAGGTCTCAGCCCTCCCCGACCGTCTCAGCGAACACCCTTCGGATGTGTTTGCTTTGCATCTGATTAAAACACGGCAGCAAACAAGGGGCACTAATGAATTCACTCGTTTATGATGACAATACAGTTTGGAGTCCTCCAATTGATTTGCCGAGCAAGCTGATAAAAAGAGCAAACCTTGCATTATTTACCACCCCGAGCCTAAGTGTAGTGTCTGAATCGACAGAGCTTGTTTGCTTTTTAAAATTCAAATGAGGACCACAATGATCTGGTTTCCAGGAGGCTGGCAGAAGAGATTTTTACCCACCTCTCTCAAAAAAAAAGTCACATCTTGAAGCCAGCCTGAAGGACCTGGTGCAACTTGTGTCTTCTCAAGCTCCAAGGTCTCCTCTAATGCATAGAGGGACAGACGCGGGGTCAAGTTGTGAAAACTTGAAGCCAGAGCAAAAAGGCTTTTGACAGCCAGCTGAGTCATCAAGTGCTTGTGGTTAATTAGACATAGTTTCTAATTAAAGTCATTATTTATCTTGGAAAGCAGGGAGACCGGGCTGCTCCAGGCCTTGCTGGGTGCAGGGCTTGGCTTGGACGTGTTTTCTGGGGGTGCTGAGAGGGAAATGAAGGCACGTGGTTCCTCTGGGTGAGTGGAGACAGAGGAAAAAACCCCAGAAATTAAAAAATAGGAGAATCAGGAAGGTCAATGTTACTTCTGGTGCTCTGGGGTTTCCTCTGCATTGTCCCATGTGCAGCGGGATGGAGGGGGATGAGTGATGGGAGCCTGGCTGACCATAAACTGGATGGAAATCAGCCTTGTGCAGGTTAATAGGAAAAAAAAAAGGAATAAAAAAAGTAATTAAAGAAATTTCTTTCTCTTTCTGGAATATTGGAGACCACAGGCCAGACTCTGCCCCAACTCTCACTCCCAAGAGTTGACGGAGCAAACCCATCCCCTGCTCTCCACTCCAAGATTCAACAGCCTTGACCAAAGAGGCCATTCCATAAGCAAAGTCAACATCTTGATTTAAACCAGCTTGTTTAAATATTTTCACACTCCCTGTGGTCGGATTCCAGATTTTTGCTCCCTGATTACTTTAGCCTGGGGGGAGAAAAAAAAAAGAGTGATACTTTGGAGGGTGAGAAGAAAGGCCTGATTCATTGATGAGGGCATGGCACTGCTGAGCACAGGGTGCTACAGTTTTCCCAGGAATGTTTTCGGGTCTTAAAATGCCCTGTAGTAAATGAAAACAACCCAAGATGACAGGGGAGCAGGGGAGGTGATTTTGCCTGCCCTGACAAGTCATAGGATGTTGTTTGGGGGATGCTCCCTGGCCACAATTAGCAATCAGTCGTGGTTGCTAATGAACAGCCTGGGCTCTTGGCAGTGTCAGATGATTTTTGTTCAGGAATTTGGGTTTCCTGGGTATCCCCTCCCCTACACACCCATGGCGAGGGGTTGGGAGGACTCTTGTCATCTTGTTTCTCCCTCTGAAGTGGTGGCTGTGGGAGGGCAGGGGGGGGCTGTGAGGTTCAGCTGGCTCCATGATCAGCTCCAGCTTCAGCCACAAATTATTTATGGTCATTACTGGCTTCCTGCTGCAGCCAGCTCCTGGGGTCTTCAGGGCATCTGGTGCCATGGATATGCTCAGTGAGCAAAACCCACCCATGGTGCTTGCCTTGATGTCCAGATCCATATTTTCTTGTTTAGCCTGCAGCCAGGGCTCCCTTCAAAAGCCACAAACTTTGATGTCCAGGGGAGAGACTGGGGGAATCTCCCTCATATCCTACATCTGACTGGCACTTGTGTCCTTCTCCTTTCATGGGTGACATCAGACCTGGCTGAGAGCCCATCACAGCCACGAGCATCTCCCCGGGGCCATGAATGAGGCAGAGGATCAATGTTTTTTCTTTTCAGAAGATGATTTTTAGGAGGAAGGAGGCAGCTGACGACGGCGTGCACTCTTCCCAAACAAAGATAAATAAAGGTGCCCCAAATAACTCTGTTCTTGCTGGCAAGGGGTATTTTTAACTAGCAACACGAAACAAAAATAAGACAGACGGCTGGGGAAAAAAAAAGGAACGGCTGTTTGGCTGGGAGAGGAGTTTATTTCATGGGGAAAGCAAGAAGCATCTTTTCTCTACCCCTTTTCTGCATCTTTTCTGTACCCCTTTTCTGTATCCCAGCTCTCCACCAACCACACCATTCCCAGGAGGTGCTACCCATGGTGTTGCATGAACACAGTGGGTGTTTTTAAGTGGTTCCTATAAAGTAATCAAGGTTGAAAGGTCAGGCTTGGGTAAAAGCAGCTCCCAGGAGCCTCCTTTTACACCCTGGCCATGCCCTAAACCAAAGTCAGCTTTATGGGACCATTCATCCAGAGATCCCTTGGACATCTGGGTGTTGTGGCTAATGCTGTCAGAAGGCAGAAAATACAGCTCTGAGTCAGTGCCAGGCCAAAAAATGACCTTTTTGTGACACTCAAAGGCTCTGGCACATCCTTTAGGGTGATGGGGGTTTGTAGCTGTGATAAGAGCTTCATGGCTTTGGGGTAATTTATGTTACATGCCTGTCAGCTGGGTTGTGCCTTGATGAAGAGCAGGAAACGAGCTGGGGTAAGGATGGGATGTGCTGCATGTGGGGGAAGTTTTGGGAAGAGGCTCAGACCCACAGGCTACACGAGGTAGGTGGAGGCTGCCAGAGATGTTATATATTCAGGTGGAATATATAACACATATATTCAGGTGGAAACCATGCACACATATGGGAAATGAAGCCTCTCTCATGCTTGTCAGAGCTTCATTTGGAGAGAGCAGCCAGGAAAAAGGGGTTTATGGAGGAAAATCATGGTCCATGCTCATATAGGAGCTCCTTGCAGGGGTAAAACCAGGGCTCTGGTCTTGCTGGTCCCTCTCTGTGTTGCTGTGATGTGAGTCAGCTGCTTCCCTCCTCCTTCCCCTCCAGGATGAGTAATTCAGCCGTGATAACCTTTAACGAGTCCCGGGGACTGTCACAGCCTCATGTTTAAATGCAGCCTGGTGTTTTATTAGCAGAGCCCGGGATGGAGACAAAGTGAGGGCGTAGGAAATGTGGAGGTGTCTGCTGGGGGGGTTCAGAGGAGACCCCATCAAGAAATGCATTGAGTTTTCTCTGGCAGCATCTGCATTCGGTGGGGAGGGAGCCTCGTAACTCAGCCTTGCTGCAATTGCAGCAGCTTCCAGTAAATCTTATTTGTGTTTTAATGCTTAAGAGCTCCAGCAGCTCCTGGAGCCCTTGCCGCAGCGTTGCAGCACCTGGAGGGAGCCTTTGCTGAGCTGATTCTTGTAGTGCTGAGGCTGTGTCTGGAAGGAGAGGTCTGGCTGCAGCTCATCCCTGGAGAAACCTGATGGTGGCACGAATTCAGTTGGAGAATGTGGAGAAAAATGCACATTTCTGACTCAAAACTGGCCCCTCGATTTTCTTAGGGCTATTTGCGGGGCAGGTTGCTATCATAGAATAATTTAGGTTGGAAAAGACCATTAAGATCAGGCTTGATGGGGTTCTGAGCAACCTGACCTAGTTAGAGATGTTAGAGGTTCCTGCTTATTGTA
Organism: Brachypteracias leptosomus; assembly: GCA_013401335.1. NCBI lineage: Eukaryota > Metazoa > Chordata > Aves > Coraciiformes > Brachypteraciidae > Brachypteracias > Brachypteracias leptosomus. Next base: position 131,847 of record VYZX01025146.1, on the reverse strand, counting down.
GGGGGATTGGACTAGGTGACCTTTAGAAGTCCCTTCCAACCCAAACCATTCTACGACTCTATGGTCATGAAGTCCAACTTTAAACCTAACACTGCCAAGCCCACCACTAAACCTTGTCCCTAAGCACCATGATTCTGACTCCTTTTATTTGAACAACGGCTTGGAGAGGTGAGTTCTGGCCTCTTAGTGGGACATCCTCTGTTTCTGGTGCACAAATCATGACCCCAAGTGTTGGTGGGTGCTGAGATTTCCCCGAGTGGGTGCTGTGCTGTGGGTGAGGGTAGCAAAACTCATACCAAGCTCTTTCCTCTCTTGATTCACACATGGAGCATCTCCACCACATAACCCCTGGGCCATAATTGCTCTTGGGTTGGTGAATCAGAGAGGAGAGCAATTTATGTCAAGAAGATTTCCCCCCCACACCCCTTGCAAATTATAATGTACTATATTGTCATTAGAGGATTGTGATTATGTCTAATAAGTAGGAATTCGGGTGCTGGCAGCTCTTTAAACTTCACTGCAGTGATTTCTTTGCCTGTCAGGAGATGAAGTCGTGTGGACAGAGAGGGATGTGTGGCCACCCAAAAGGAGATGGTTTTAGGAGACCAGGCTGGAAGGAGCTGTTGTGTGTGCTTGTCTGTCTGCTGCCTGATATGGGAAGGGCTTGGTGACCACCAGGGCTCATCATGTGTCAGCTCTGAGCACAGTTGTTGCCCTTTGGGACTGAGGGGTTTGTTTGATCCCCTGGTCTAATGTTCAGCCCCGTGTTGGCCACCAGATAGACCAGGGATGCTCCAGGTTTTGAAGTCATGAGGTTTTGCAGAAGTGTGTGATCATTCAAGGCAGTACAAGGCCTTTGTTGTGGTCCTCTCTTGGCACAAAGGCCTAGAAAGATGCTGGTGGTGATGTAGATGGTGAGAGAGCAGAAGGCAGCCACAGGTGAGCCATTTTAAAACCACTCCTCTTCCTAATGTCCAATCTAAACCACCCCTGCTGCAACTTGAGGCTCTTTCCTCTTGTCTTATTGCTGGTTACTTGGAGAAGAGACCAACCCCACCTGGCTACAAACTCATTTCAGGGAGCAGCAGAGTGAGGAGGTCTCTCCTGAGCCTCCTTTGCTCCAGGCTCAACACCCCCAGCTCCCTCAGCTGCTCCTCACCACACTCCTGCTCTAGACCCTTCCCCAGCTCCGTTGCCCTTCTCTGGCCACGCTCCAGCCCCTCACGGTCCTTCTTGGAGTAAGGAGCCCAAACCTGACCCCAGGATTTGAGGTGTGGCCTCCCCAGTGCTCAGTCCAGGGGGACAATCCCTGCCCTGCTCCTGCTGCCCTCACCAGGACTGACACAAGCCAGGATGCTGGTGGCTTCTTGGCCACTTGGGCACACTCTGGCTCATCTTCAGCAGGCTGTTGACCCATGTTACTGTCCTATATCACAAGGGACTGTCCCCAAACACGATGGGCACACATGACTTGGCCAGTGGCTGGGTGGCTCCTTGGCACCTCTTGCTGCCCATGAGCTGCTCTGGTTGAGGAGAGTACCATAGGTGCTAAGACATTAAAATATGAAAAGTCTTTTGTCTACCTGGGCAACAGGTTGCCCAGAGCTTCTTACCTAACTCAGTTCCTCCACTACCTGCAAAACAGCCCTACATGGGTTATTTAAGTGTAAAGGTCATTTTTCTGTGGGTACTGAGCAGTTTCAAAGTAAGAAATCTCAAAACCCCAAGGTAAAATTAAAAAAAAAAAAAAAAAAAAAATTGCTTTTTTTCTGTAATCTGCTGATTTTTTTCAGTGTCCCTCTCAAGATTTTGGGGGGCTTGGTCTGTGCTCAAACAAGTGCAGTTGGTAAGGCTGGATGTGAAGGATTATCACCTGTTTTTATTAAATCTCTGCTATTCAGCGATGTGTCATTTGTATGAAAATTGAAGCCACCTTCTCCCTCAGATCTCCTGCTAATAGTGTTGTTTTAATTGGAGCTCGTTAATGGGCTGTGTAATTTAAGGACAAACCCCTGTGTTTACTGCACTCATCAGTGTAAAGAACCATCCTCCCTTTGCAGAAGGAGGCAGCTGGAGGCAACAGGGCTCTCCAGAGCCAAGCTACAGCTGGATGTCTCCATCTCAAAGAAGGGTGGACATTTGAGTGCCTAAGAAATCGGGTGTCTGGATGCTTGAGAAGATGCAGGATGCCTTCAGGAAAGTGTCTCCTTGCTGGAGCAGCCTTCAAAATCCACGGGGTTGGAGGAAAGAGTTGGGACAAGGGATCAGGTTGGCCATTCCTAGTTGGCAGTTGATGCCCCGGTTAGGATTTCTTCTCCAAAGATGTTATCTCCTGGGTTTTTCCTTCCACTGATGGTCTACTAGGTTCCTTGAGAAGGAGGGGGAGGACTATCACAAAGTACTTGCTCTTCTGTGGATTTTACTCCCTGAGCTTCCTACCATGTCCTTCTCTGCAGAAGGATCTCACGGTCTGTGCTGCTGTCTGCCCTCATTCTCCCCCACATGGCTCCTTGGAAGAGAGGTCCTACATCTCTTGCAGCTTTAATTCATCCACCTCTCACTGTGGTAGACACAGGAGTATTGTTAAGCCCATGCACACATCTCTGCTAATTTATGGTCCAGCTTGGGAATTCTGCCTCTTCTGGCTGTTGCTGAGTGGTTTTGCAGGCAAAATAAATATCACCCCTCCAGGATTTGAGCTGATAGCTTTATTTCAGGTATTTTTCCCAAGGGAGAAATACAGAATCTACCCTTTAATTCTTTCCTGATACCTATTCCTTCTGAAAAATGTTGTTTAATTGAGTCATGGGGGGAAGAAACATGACTAGATGCAGAGTCAGCTCCCATCACTTGGGATTTATGTCATGGGCAACGTCATCCCATCAGGATGAGGCTGCTGTGGGCACCTCGGCAGTGAGGGAAAGCTGCATTTACCCTGTTGTGAGCATGCAGAGCAGGTATCTTCACCCTAAACCCGGTGCCTCACTGGAGGATTTCCTTTCTGTGGTAGGAGGAATCTCATTAACAGGAACTTCAGAGGAATCCAGCACTGCCAGCCAGGAGACAAATGCATCAGTGCTGCCGTCATTTATCAAGTGGGGAATGACCTTTGCTATCCATTAGGATGAAATGAAAAGCTTTGGGCTTTAACTTTGTTAAAATGCACATGGCTGTCTTCTCCCATCTCGGAGCCGGCGCGTTGCTGAGATTAATCAAATGGTGCATTTTGCTGGTGCTTAAAGGGTATTGTTATATAATTCAATCTCGGCGTGGTTCTGAGGCAGCAGGCAGGAGAATTACACCGAGCCCTGCTTCAAAATCCTCCTGCTGTGGTCAATGGCTGAGGAGGCAGGAGGGGTGTGGAATCAAGAGCCAACCGACTGTTTTTAAATCACGTCGCTTGGATTCAAGTTGGTTTTTGGTCAGGATTAAATATGTGTGTCCGTAAAACTGGACCATGTATGTCTGGGAGAGCTCCTTGAAGGAAATGGGTGCATCTCACTCTGGTCTGCTGTAAATATCCTCATGGAAGAGGGTGTGGAGATGGGTTTTTTCTTGTGTTTCACTTTGAAGACTGGTGATGACACCCCATTCTGAAAAGAGGGAGAAGGCAGCATTGCCCTGCTGGCATTGGCCATCAGAGAGGAGATCCACAGAGGGAAGTGTGGCTGGAGGTGGGTGTCTGTGCCTCGGTGTCCCTTTTCCTCCCAGAGGTGGCTTCATGCCAGTGCAGAACATGTCTGGAAAATCCTCTTTCCACCAGCTGCCTAAACAAGAGAACTCAGGACATGGGTCTCACCTCTTTGCTCACACCTTGTCTCCAACATTATGTACCAACATAAGTTTGGGTGGTTCCTAGGAGAAGGAATTGACTGGATGACTGTGTCCAAAGTGTTGTAGTCAAGGGCTCAAGGTCTAAATGGAGATCATTTGGAGGTGTCCCTCAAGGGACTGTATTGGGACCAGTGCTGTTCAATATCTGTATTAATGACATAATGGGATTGAATGCACCCTCAACAAGTTTCCATATGACACCAGGCTGAGCAGTGCACTTGGAGGAAGGGATTCAAAGGGACCTTGACAGGTTTGAAGAGTGGGCCCATGTGAATGTCATGAAGTTCAACACGACCAAATGCAAAGTCCTGCATCTGGATTGAGGTAATCCCCAGAATCAGTACAGCCTGGGGGATGTAGGGATAGAGGGTAGCCCTGCAAAAAAGGACTTGAGGGTGTTGCTTGACAAGAAGATCCGAGTTGAGCCAACAATGTGCACTTGCACCCCAGAAAACTGGCTGTATCCTGGACAGCATCAAAAGAAATGTGGGCAGCAACTCAAGGGAGGTGATTCTCCCCTTCTACTCTGCTCTGGTGAGACCCCCCTGCAATGTTGTGTCCAGCTCTGGAGTCCTCAGCACAAGAAGGACAAGAAGCTGTTGGAGCAGGTCCAGAGGAGCAATGTGAAAATGGTCAGAGGAATGGAATACTTTTGGAATACTTTTATGAGGACGGGCTGAGACAGTTCATGGTGGAACTGAAAAACTACAGTTGGGTCTCTGGTTAGTAAAACTACCTTGTTTATAGCTTGTAACCCACCCTGTATTTATTTCAGCTGTGCAGATGCTTTATGTAAGCCTAAAAAGATATTTTTTTTCCCACTTAATGTATCTGCTTATTTACAAATATAAATTAAATCTAGTTTAGAGCACATGAAGGAACAAGGTCTTGTATTGACATAATGAGGAGCTTTGTGTCCCAGCTCAGCTTGCAGATAACACCATAATACTGCTTATAGACAAGCCCAGAAGCAAACTTACATATACTTGTACTTTCAATGCAAAAAAAAAAAAAGCAAGAAAAAGCAATGACCATGAATCTGGAGCTTTGTAAATCAACTGAGCACCATTGGCTGGTCTGACAATAGATGGACAAAGAGCGGCCGATACCTCAGTGGAAATCAATGTGTTAATGGGCAGGTTTCCTTGTCTGTTCTGAGAGTTAATGCAAGTCTCTGAGAGAGGGAGGATCTAAAACAATTAGCTAGAAATACATCCTTGTTTGAGAAGGGTCTTTGGGAAGTGTCTCTTTATCTACGTGTACTTTCAGGCTGCTGGTGACATCGGTGCAAATCACCTCTGAAGTGGGCTCCATCCTGGATTTTTGTGGTAATGAATATCATGGATATCAGTTTATAGAGTGTGGCATTTATTTCTTATAATAAGAAAGTTTTCATCACTCAATTACAAATCCATATGTAAAAGTCACTCCCGGTGTGGTCCATGAATACCTGGAGGAGCTGCATGGCATGGTATCCATGTCTTGCTTGGGCCACCCTTTCCCCAGGGAATGCCTGAGCTAGGAGGCTTGAACAAGGAACCAGTGACTAAATATTGACTCAGGAAAAACAAAGATCCCATTTAGATGGAAATGGAAAAGGTTGGGGGTGGGGGGAAGGGGTAAAGAAGGAGGAAGGAAACAAAAATACATAAAACAAGAGTCTACAAGCAGAATTGTCTCGTTGCAGGATCCATTTTCCAGGCTTTCCTTGGTGAGTTATCGGCAGCACTCCACGTATTTGTGCAGCCAAATAGCTGTGAGGCACAAGTACATTCTCCAGTAGCAAATAATTCCCTTTCCTGATAACATCTTCAGCAGGGCTTGGCTGCTACGTGCAAGCACAAGGGCTTGGATTTTGCTCTGGAGGTTGGGAGGCTCAGCATGTTGTTTGTCTGGCAGCTCAAATTCAAAGCCAAAGCAATATATGCACCCAGGAGGGGAGGCTTTCAAAGGCATGAAGGTTTTCCCATGGGACACAGGCACATCAGTGGCTGGGGGAACCTTTAAGCACCTCTCTTTATACATAGTCTGCATCCAAACTGAAGGTGATAACCAAGAGGTGATGGGAGCGTTTTGGTTCTCAGCAGGATGGTGCCCAGGTGCCAGCTCCAGACACGACAAATTTTTGGGTGTGGAAAGGGCTGGGGAAGAGACACAGGGTGTGAAAACGTATTTTTTTTAATCTTGCTTCCTGGCTGGGTAGTAGACCTGGGCTGCTCATAGGGTCTTCTAACAATATCAGCATTTGAACCTGATGTGTTTGATGTTGGTGGTGCCACAGCCAGGTGCAGACATGAAGTGCTGAGGTCTGAGCTGAGTTGGAGTTGACTTATGGGTGAGTCACAACCCAGCAACATGTTTTGTTCCCCAAGGCCCCAGAGGCAGAACCTGGCCCATCTGTGTGAGGTCCTGCCTTCCCCCAGGTGATTGTTGTTGGGGTGGTGGGTGAGGCTAGAGAGGGATTAACCAGGAACCAGACCAGTCTGAGGGGAAACAGGAACTGGGCCTGTTGGAGAGAAGCAACAGAAGAGAGAAGGAGCAACAAGAGGCTGATGAGTCTGAAAAGAGTTCCTGCAGAAGAGAGTTCCTGTTGGGGCCAGCTGGAGGAACTTCTTGTTGGGGTCACTTGCTGAGCTCTCTCAGTGCTGTGTTCCCCCTTGGCTGACTTGAGACAGAGAAGAGCAAGCAGATGAAGAATAAAAGAACAAAAGATGCAGGTATGTTGAGGGAATGTTGCTGAGTTTGGTGTTGGCCTGAAGAAGAAGAGAGCTGGCAGCACAAGACACTGTCTTTTCCCATGACCCATCAAGTCCATCCTCAGCCAGGTCTGTCCACTCTCTCCATTGCTGACTTGGGTTATCTGCAAGCAGGTTGTAGCTTTATTGGCAGTTAAATGAATGCCCTGCCTTGCAGGTATGAGCATGGACATCAGGGCTGGGCTGCTTCTGAGTTAGACCAATGGGAAGGTCTACCCTGCAGATTTAACAGAGGAGTTCCTTCTTTGCTGCTAACACAAGATGCACCTTGGTGTGAAGTGCCAACACTTCAGTATTTGCAAAACAGGGTCTGTCAGACCTCTCTGCACGAGTGCTAATTGCTTCTATGTGATGAGGCTGCACAGCCCAACAGACTGATCCAGGCATCTCTGGCCCTGACCATCCTGTCTTTGAAAAACAGGTTGTCCATGTGTGCCACCCATCTGCCTTACTTTGGGGGGCTGGTCTGAGAGTGTGGTTCCAGAAAATCCTACAACAAGGTGGAGTAGATCAGATCTGTAAAGGTAGAGTTCACCCAGTGCTCAGGAGGTGTGAAATGAGGTTAAAACAGTGGAATATCCACTGGTTCAGTTTTTTATTCCTCTTCTGTTGGTGTCACTAACAGCAACTGTCCAAGACAAAGTGGAGCACTTGGAGAGAAGGGTAGCTGTGCTTTCAAGGTCAGTGCTTTTTCTGAGCTCCAGTGGGATCATAAAACATGAAAGAGCAAAAGTCAGGTCTTGGCTACAAAGCCCTGAGCCCATATTGCAAAATTGTGGCATGAGCAGGGGTTCCTCTGCAACAGTTCACATCGAGGCATCAGACCTTGCAGGGACGTGCTTGCCCATGTTGGCTTGACTGCAGATGTGAGGGGATACCTAAGCCAAGCAGAAACACCTTTTTTTTTCCTCTTTTTTCACTTGGTGAAAATGAGAATGCACCAAATGCAAGAATCTGTTATCCAGGTGCATGGGATTCAGCTGCTGCTTCAGGCACCAACACCAGAAAAATCACTGCAAGAGCTCAATCAAAGGACTCTGCTCCACCAGGGCTCCCAGAAAATGCTGTTTATTCCCATCTTGAATTTTCCTGCAGGTGAAGAGCTCATTATCCTTGGAGACACAACCCAGAGCTGTGCTTGCAAATTGAAATCTTGGTCCTCACATGCTTGCTGGGAAGTGACACAACCGTGGTGAACACTCACAGCACGTTGTGCTTCACGGGGGCACATCTGCAGGGGCTTCACTCATTGCAAGGGTCTCTTGCTCCACAGCAAAATGGGATTTTCCAGCCTTGTTTTTCAGGTTGTTTTTTTTTTTTTTTTTGTGGAAATCTTTACGGGCTGGGATTTGGAAGCTTTCCTAGTTTTTGCAAATAAAACTGTGAGTCTGTCTGTGGAGCGTTGGAAGAGGAATCTCAGGAACGTGGGAGCGTTCTCCCTGGAGCTGCTCTGGAGTTTCTCCTCTTGCTGCCTTGAAACACTCCTAAGGCTGTGGTTGTTCTGCACATCTCCACGTGCTGGAAACAAAGGAAAAGTGGGACCTAACAGCAATTTTGTTTGAAATAGTAAAAAAACCCCCAAAAAAGCAGGATGAGGCCCTGCTGTTGCAGAACAGAAAGAAGGAAATATCGAGCTCATATTCTGCACAGCAAGAGTAGGACAAAATTAATGCCAGCAGCAGCCCCTGCTTCAATCACTGCAGCTTGTAAGAGAGCTCAGTGCATCCTGGTGTCCTGTTTTTCATGTCACCACAAAACAGAGGCTGTCTAGGGGCAGCTAACCAGCTTCCTAGCTCTAACGGGACTTGGGCAAGCCAAGAGGTATTCAATGAGCTGAGAGAAAAGTCTGTAGCTGTCTCCCAGGCTCTATATGTTAAACCAAGAGACGTTCCTTTCCTGTTGTTCCCCATTTACATGAAGGATGTGATGACTAATCATCAAATTTAAGGAACAAAAGCTTACGGGCATTGTGTTCTCTATTTTGTGAGCTGGGAGTTGCAGCCAGTTCAGGAATGTGGTGAGCCCTGAAAAGAAGCTTTATCTTCTCAGCCAAGGACTGGAGCCACGCTGGACCACTGGTGGGATAATCTATTTCCTCCAGGCTGCTGCCTTAAAAACGTCAAGGAGTTAAAGGGATTTGAGTAAAAATAGCAAATGACATCCTGGATGATGGGGGATGGCTTCACATCCGTCGGGGAGCTGGGGAAGGCAGGAAGGCATCAGGCAAAGCCCAGCACTGGTGGGAGCCCAGCTTGCATGGGGACCTGTGTGCTGGGATGGGAGGAGGGTGAAGAAACCTTGTAGGAAGTCAAAAATCCACACAGGCCCTTTTTCCATGGGGTTATTAAAAATGTCAAGGAGTTAAAGGGATTTGAGTAAAAATAGCAAATGACATCCTGGATGATGGGGGATGGCTTCGCATCCGTCGGGGAGCTGGGGAAGGCAGGAAGGCACCAAGCACTGGTGGGAGCCCAGCTCACATGGGGACCTGTGGGCTGGGATGGGAGGAGGGTGAAGAAACCTTGTAGGAAGTCAAAAATCCACACAGGCCCTTTTTCCATGGGGTTATTAAAAATGTCAAGGAGTTAAAGGGATTTGAGTAAAAATAGCAAATGACATCCTGGATGATGGGGGATGGCTTCGCATCCGTCGGGGAGCTGGGGAAGGCAGGAAGGCATCAGGCAAAGCCCAGCACTGGTGGGAGCCCAGCTTGCATGGGGACCTGTGTGCTGGGATGGGAGGAGGGTGAAGAAACCTTGTAGGAAGTCAAAAATCCACACAGGCCCTTTTTCCATGGGGTTATTAAAAATGTCAAGGAGTTAAAGGGATTTGAGTAAAAATAGCAAATGACATCCTGGATGATGGGGGATGGCTTCGCATCTGTCGGGGAGCTGGGGAAGGCAGGAAGGCACCAAGCACTGGTGGGAGCCCAGCTCACATGGGGACCTGTGGGCTGGGATGGGAGGAGGGTGAAGAAACCTTGTAGGAAGTCAAAAATCCACACAGGCCCTTTTTCCATGGGGTTATTTCTGCTTGTTCTTGATGCTTTGGTGTGTACATTGGGACAAAATGAGGTGGGTGCCAGGGCTTGGGCTGGTTCCTGAGGTGGGTGGGGTGGAGGTGGAGGGTGAAGCACCTTCTGCTTCCCACAGCAGCACTGGCATGGTTGGCAAACCCCTTGATTTACTGCCCATGGGCCACCTCAGCAAACAGGAGCTCCTGAAATTCCCTTTCAAGCAGCAGCAGACGGGCAATGCCGGTGACCCCAGGATGGACACGTGGGGACGGGGAGATCTGAGCAGTGGCATTTTTCCAGAGCTTGGTGCTGAGATATGGTCTCGGTATAATTGAGTGAAGAAGACTCAGCCTGTCCTCTAACAGCAAATTAAACACAAGTTTGTGGGTTTGGTGGTTTGCTGCCAAGTGCCAATACAGCTCCATATTAATAGCTTATGACAGGATTATTCTCTCTCTTTCTGGCAGGAGGGAGCTCTTTGGCCTAAATCCTGCTTGTGGCTAAGGGAAGAGATCCAGAACATCCCTTGTATTTATCAACAGTGCAACTCCTCACTCCCAAATATCACTTAAAGCCCAAATTTTTGGAGATAGGCAGAGTAGAAGGACCCTGGGTGATAGGGAGAGTCAAGGAACCTTCATACATAAAGTTACTGAGCTCAGACTTCCATGGACCATGATCATGGGCACCCACCCTCCCCAAAAATACAAGCTGTCAAGTTGCTAAATTGAGGACAAAATTTGCTTATATTTGTAGCAAACTCAGCATTTAAATGCCTGAAAGGGGAAAAAAAAGAATAGGGCTGGAAATAGAAAAGGAAAAGGGATGTGAAGCAGAAGGTTTAGGAGGGCAAAGTAGTCAGCACACAACCAGGTCAAAACCTCTTTGGGGGGCATCTGGATGAAGGTTCTCACAGCATTAATCCCTTTTAAAAATCACAGACTCCAGCCAGGGACCTCAGTGGTCACGGAGAATATATTTAGATGGAAATCTCCAACTGACACATGTAAACTGGTTTCCTGGGAAATCCAGCATCCCACCCTTCCCCATGCTTGCAGCAATAAAAAACTGGCCAGAGAGGCTTCATGGGCTTGATTTTGGGAAAAGCTGAGCTGCCAACATGAGCTGAACCATCAGCATCACTGGGAATAAAAGCAGGGTTTTTCTCCAAGAAGGAATTTTCAACATTTATCCCCAATTATTGAAGTTTTTGACTAGGTATGTCAGAATGTGCTGCTTTCTGTGTGGGCAGCTGACACTGGAGGCTTTGGGACTGGGGTTGAGGGGGGGACACAACAAAGCTACGTGTGTGTAAACCACCAAAACCTCCAGGAAAAATGGGGACAGCCTTGAATTTTTATAAGGAGGTCAGCACAGCCGTGGCTTTGTGCTTNGGGGTTATTAAAAATGTCAAGGAGTTAAAGGGATTTGAGTAAAAATAGCAAATGACATCCTGGATGATGGGGGATGGCTTCACATCCGTCGGGGAGCTGGGGAAGGCAGGAAGGCATCAGGCAAAGCCCAGCACTGGTGGGAGCCCAGCTTGCATGGGGACCTGTGTGCTGGGATGGGAGGAGGGTGAAGAAACCTTGTAGGAAGTCAAAAATCCACACAGGCCCTTTTTCCATGGGGTTATTAAAAATGTCAAGGAGTTAAAGGGATTTGAGTAAAAATAGCAAATGACATCCTGGATGATGGGGGATGGCTTCACATCCGTCGGGGAGCTGGGGAAGGCAGGAAGGCATCAGGCAAAGCCCAGCACTGGTGGGAGCCCAGCTTGCATGGGGACCTGTGTGCTGGGATGGGAGGAGGGTGAAGAAACCTTGTAGGAAGTCAAAAATCCACACAGGCCCTTTTTCCATGGGGTTATTAAAAATGTCAAGGAGTTAAAGGGATTTGAGTAAAAATAGCAAATGACATCCTGGATGATGGGGGATGGCTTCGCATCCGTCGGGGAGCTGGGGAAGGCAGGAAGGCATCAGGCAAAGCCCAGCACTGGTGGGAGCCCAGCTTGCATGGGGACCTGTGTGCTGGGATGGGAGGAGGGTGAAGAAACCTTGTAGGAAGTCAAAAATCCACACAGGCCCTTTTTCCATGGGGTTATTAAAAATGTCAAGGAGTTAAAGGGATTTGAGTAAAAATAGCAAATGACATCCTGGATGATGGGGGATGGCTTCGCATCTGTCGGGGAGCTGGGGAAGGCAGGAAGGCACCAAGCACTGGTGGGAGCCCAGCTCACATGGGGACCTGTGGGCTGGGATGGGAGGAGGGTGAAGAAACCTTGTAGGAAGTCAAAAATCCACACAGGCCCTTTTTCCATGGGGTTATTTCTGCTTGTTCTTGATGCTTTGGTGTGTACATTGGGACAAAATGAGGTGGGTGCCAGGGCTTGGGCTGGTTCCTGAGGTGGGTGGGGTGGAGGTGGAGGGTGAAGCACCTTCTGCTTCCCACAGCAGCACTGGCATGGTTGGCAAACCCCTTGATTTACTGCCCATGGGCCACCTCAGCAAACAGGAGCTCCTGAAATTCCCTTTCAAGCAGCAGCAGACGGGCAATGCCGGTGACCCCAGGATGGACACGTGGGGACGGGGAGATCTGAGCAGTGGCATTTTTCCAGAGCTTGGTGCTGAGATATGGTCTCGGTATAATTGAGTGAAGAAGACTCAGCCTGTCCTCTAACAGCAAATTAAACACAAGTTTGTGGGTTTGGTGGTTTGCTGCCAAGTGCCAATACAGCTCCATATTAATAGCTTATGACAGGATTATTCTCTCTCTTTCTGGCAGGAGGGAGCTCTTTGGCCTAAATCCTGCTTGTGGCTAAGGGAAGAGATCCAGAACATCCCTTGTATTTATCAACAGTGCAACTCCTCACTCCCAAATATCACTTAAAGCCCAAATTTTTGGAGATAGGCAGAGTAGAAGGACCCTGGGTGATAGGGAGAGTCAAGGAACCTTCATACATAAAGTTACTGAGCTCAGACTTCCATGGACCATGATCATGGGCACCCACCCTCCCCAAAAATACAAGCTGTCAAGTTGCTAAATTGAGGACAAAATTTGCTTATATTTGTAGCAAACTCAGCATTTAAATGCCTGAAAGGGGAAAAAAAAGAATAGGGCTGGAAATAGAAAAGGAAAAGGGATGTGAAGCAGAAGGTTTAGGAGGGCAAAGTAGTCAGCACACAACCAGGTCAAAACCTCTTTGGGGGGCATCTGGATGAAGGTTCTCACAGCATTAATCCCTTTTAAAAATCACAGACTCCAGCCAGGGACCTCAGTGGTCACGGAGAATATATTTAGATGGAAATCTCCAACTGACACATGTAAACTGGTTTCCTGGGAAATCCAGCATCCCACCCTTCCCCATGCTTGCAGCAATAAAAAACTGGCCAGAGAGGCTTCATGGGCTTGATTTTGGGAAAAGCTGAGCTGCCAACATGAGCTGAACCATCAGCATCACTGGGAATAAAAGCAGGGTTTTTCTCCAAGAAGGAATTTTCAACATTTATCCCCAATTATTGAAGTTTTTGACTAGGTATGTCAGAATGTGCTGCTTTCTGTGTGGGCAGCTGACACTGGAGGCTTTGGGACTGGGGTTGAGGGGGGGACACAACAAAGCTACGTGTGTGTAAACCACCAAAACCTCCAGGAAAAATGGGGACAGCCTTGAATTTTTATAAGGAGGTCAGCACAGCCGTGGCTTTGTGCTTCCCACGGACCTGAGGACAATGTCCCTTCTCACTGTCACACATTGGCAAAGAGGAGGAGGGGGGAAAAAAAAAGTCAGACTTTGTCTCCTGTGCCAGCCATGCCCTGTGGGTGACAGGGTGGCCAGGCTGGAGGTGACACCCCACAGCAGCGAGCTCCCATCACCGCATCCATTCACTGTGAAGTTTGGGAGGGAGAAAAGTTTATCTTGACTTCACCAGGAGTCAAGGCATGTATTAATAATTATAGGGTGAAAAACCAGAAACCTAAAGCCCCTTAAAGTCTGCTTTAAAAGTCCTCACGTGGCACGAAACGGAGACATCTGCACTTTTTCTGTGCTCCCTTATCTTACAAAAACACAGAGGAGCATTTACCTGCACGCACACAAACATTTCTGAGAGGATCCAGGCTGAAATATTTAAATGTAGCACCGTGCTCAGGCAATGACCTTTGCATAATTAGAAGCTCTTTCTGATCATGGAAATGGCCCGTGGCTCCTGCCTTTGTTTTCCTTGCCATAGCCCCCATATGCTCCATTTGCATCCTGCAATCATTGATCGGCCGCGTAAAGATTTATAAGCCCCGATGGCCGGGTTGGGGGTCCCAGGTGGTGGGTTTGCAGGTCACCGAGGTTCTGGCTGCTGCAGATGGGACAAGCAGAGGGTTTAGCTGGGTAGGGCCTCGCTAATGAGCTGCAAGTTGGGCCAGTTCTCCAGCGAGGAGGCTTCCTATGGCTCTGCTCCCATCTGTTCCCCAAAACCAGGCTAACAAAACACGCAATAACTCCCTGCTCGCACACGGGGCTGTCACAGCCTGTTCTTCCTCATAAAGATGTCAGCGTGTTCCTACCATTGGCTTCATCACGTGCTTGGAAACCAGGGGGTTTAACAGTCCATGGAGAAGAAAATGGTTCGTGTCTCTCTTTTGTTCTCGGGGTAGGCTTGGGATGTTCATTGTATAATCAGCTGTAAATGTGAGAACTGGAGCTATATTATCCTTCACCTATTAAATCAATGAGATTTTACCACCAGTTCTAGGGTTCCTTGCTCTCCAGATGTGGATTCCCCCCTGACATCTGGAATCCTGGGGTCAGTTTTGGGCCCCTCACTGCCAAAAGGACATTGAGGGGCTGGAGTGTGTTCAGAGAAGGGCAAGAAAGCTGGGGCAGGGTCTAGAGCAGGAGTGTGGTGAGGAGCAGCTGAGGGAGCTGGGGGGGTTGAAGTGCTGGGGCCTGGGCTGTGGACCCCGAGTTGGAATTGACCTATGGATGAGTCACAACCCAGCAACATGGTTTGTTCCCCAAGGCCCCAGAGGCAGAACCTGGCCCAGCTGTGTGAGGTCCTGCCTTCCCCCAGGTGATTGTTGTTGGGGTGGTGGGTGAGGCTAGAGATAGATCAACCAGGAACTGAACCAGTTGGAGAGAAGCAGCAACAAGGAGCTGATCAGTTTGAAGAGAGGTCCTGTTGGAGGAGCTTCTTGTTGGGGTCACTTGCTGAGCTCTCTCTCAGTAGCATGTTCCCCCTTGGCTGGTTTGGGACAGAGAAAAGCAAACAGATGAAGAATAAAAGATGAAGGTATGTTGAGGGGGTGTTGTTGAGTTTGGCATTAGCCTGAAGAAGAAGAGAGCTGGCAGCACAGGGTGTTGAGCCTGGAGCAAAGGAGGCTCAGGGGAGACCTTCTTGCTCTTGACAACTCCCTGAAAGGAGGTTGGAGCCAGGTGGGGTCGGGCTCTTCTCCCAGGGAACAAGTGATAGGACAAGAGGAAATGGCCTCAAGTTGCACCAGGGGAGGTTTAGGTTGGATATTAGGAAAAACTTCTTTCCTAAAAGGGTTGTCAAGCCCTGTCCCAGGCTGCCCAGGGCAGTGGTGGAGTCCCCATCCCTGGAGGGGTTTCCAAGCCATGGAGATGTGGTGCTGAGGGACGTGGTTTAGTGGTGACCTGACAGTGTTGGGTTAATGGCTGGACTTGATGATCTTAAAGCTCTCTTCTAATTAAAACTATTCTATGATTTATATGGTTGCTTTTGCTGTCCTGGATACTCTGATTTGACTAAACCATCTGAACCTAGAAGTCCTTCATTCCAGAAGGCAGATGGCAATTTTTATTAGCAAGTGGTTTCCTGCTCTTTCTATTCCTTCAATACCATATTTTCCGTGGCTGCAGTTGGATGTATGCTCTATATATGATCACTAACACTTAGCAATGAATTCATGTTGATTTTCTTTCACCTCAAAGGCTTTTTCCATTTATCTTCTGTCTCTTAATGGCAACAGCAGGTATATGTGTGCTCTATTTGTATAGAAAAATGTCTTGCATTTCTTTCTCATAGCTTCTTCTAGTGTTTCCATACAAAATCTTGCCTAATTTTAACATAAACAGTAAATCTCAGCAACACATAAAGCACCTTTTCCCTGTGTGAAAGGCCAAACTCTTCCTCCTTTGTTAAGGAAAGACATTATCTGATGAGGCACAAGGCATCTTCATCTCCAGCAAAAGCCAGTGGCAATCAGGGGGCTCCCAGAACCACATTTCTCAGCCATTACCTTATTGCTATGAAACACTTTTCCAGCCATCCATCTGCTAAAGAGCCCATAATAAGGGCAAGTCGAGCAGGGACTCAGCCAATCCTGACAATAGTGACCCTTTCAGCTTACATAGCTAACGAGGTACTAATTACCCACCCTGAGCAGGCCTGGGAGAAGTGGCCACCTATAACCATCTATCTAGTAAAAGCTCCTATAACCAGAGGAAGGCAGTGCTCAGGTTTTGGGAGCTGCACATTGACTGCATAGCATGTCTCAGGACATTGCTCCTTTTGCTCCATCTTCCTGACATCTGTCCCAGGCTGGTGGTCACATTTTTTTTGGTGTGCTATTTGTTGGGATTTTCTTCTTATTTTTTAAATTTTTTTATTTTATTCCTCACACTCAGATTCCAAGGTTCCAGGGGCAGCAACAGCCCTTTTTTTCCTGAGTTTATCCATTGCTGGGCTGAAGGTGGTGTGGAAGCCTGCCAGGAGCACCTGGCAATGCACTTAGTAAATTATAGTAATGAAAAGAATGTCAAATGCTAGGAGGTAGTTATAAGGCTTTACTGATATATATACTTTGAAGGCCAAATGCTGCTTTTAACATAGCCAGATATGACCTGGCACCTCTTTACCTTAACAAGATGCAGAGGAGCAAACTGATTAATTGTTGGGTCTTACTGCTGGTGAGGTCTGAACTCCCAAGTAGCTATTAACCATAGATCCTATAGTCCTTAGCAAAATGGTGTTTTCCTTCTCTTCTAAAACCATATGCATGCAGCAGTGCTGCAAAGATTGCAATAGGAGGGATATAAATATTGCAATAGCTGAGGAATTTAGGGAGATGAGGTGTCAGGTCCCCACCAGCTCAATGTTTTTGGCTGCAGAGCTGAATCCCCACTTGGGAACAAGCTGGATCATGCTGGAGATGTGGAGGATGTTCCTGTGCCCCACTGATTATCTGCTGCCTGAATGGGCAGCCTGGGGACCATCTCTAGTTTCTAATATGCAATAATTTCCAAACCACATTTCATTCTCTGTGGTGGAAATATGTGAAAATGACATTTAGCTTTAAGTAGCTTTGTGGGTGTTCGTGCTCTGCTGGTGGGTGAAATACTTGGGTGCCTGCAAATTGGGGGTCTGAGGTTCATGGTGCTGACACGTGGAGCTCTCATCCCCTTGGTGCTCCTCGAGCATCCCCCTGAAAAGCAGATTCCTTGGTTCATAATGAATGGTTGTGTGATACCAGCAGCTAGAGGAGGCTTTCAGCACATGCAGGGATCAGAGCAATTAGCTGACAAGTCCTCACAACAGGAGCCTTTCATACACAGGCTGGTGTAGGGGAAACCAGAGCCAGGCTGAGACCTGAGCTTTGCCAGAGCTTGAAAAGCTCTTCTCCTACCTTCTCTCCTGCAATGGTTTGGGTATTTTCATTACGTTCGATGAGGGAAGTCTGGTTGATTTATGGGATGGCTGAATGGGGATGGGGACACGGCCATCTGCTCCCGAAGCTGCTCTCCTGGGGGATGGGGAGCATCATTGCCAGGGATGGTTCCCATAGTAGGATGACGTGGTTCAAGCCCAGAGAACCAGTCTCACCAGCTTTGTGTGTTGGGATGAAGTCAGAGAAGCAGAGTTTCCCCTAAATTAGGTGTAAGTAAATTATAGGGAAACCGTCCCTGTTCTCTACTTCCCACCACGGTGTTAGTGTTAACTTTCAAATGGAGATGAAATTTAAAAGCAAGAAAGGGGTAAAATCTTGGAGAAAGTCCATTCCCAAATGAGCAACTGAGGCAGGAGAGAGCATCCATCAAAGAGGGATTTGGGCTGTGGGTCATGGGCAGGGTTGGAGCTATGGGTGGATCTGGATCCTCCCAGGGAGAGGGCAAGAAAAGCAACACTGAGGTTTGGGTTGTCAGAGCTTCTGATTTTGGCAGACACAGACAAAAGGTGCTTATGACCCTTTATTTATCACAAGTCCTCCAGGAAAGAAGCTGTGAAGAGAGTGGACAGTGCTCCAGGAAAGATGGGTGAGAGATGGAGCACAGGGCAGAGCACTGACTCTGCCCCATAGGAAAAGGGATCCAGCCCATCCACCCAGAATAACCCACGTCACTGAGAAAGGTGTACAGGGGCTTCTTGGTACATTTTATTTGTCTTTTAGGCTGATCTTTAAAGACAAGGACCTCGAGTGACTGTAAAACCTGAGGATGTCTTTCATGAATGATAAGAGCTCAGTTAGAGGCAGTCATTAGGCAGCTATGGCTAAGGTCATCTTCTCTTAGGTACTTTACTTGGACATTTTCTTGCTGGGTCCTTCTATGACTCGTTGCAGTCAGCTTAAAATTTGTGGCTTCTCAGCAAACTTTGCCATTAGAAATCAGCTGCCTGGCCAGGGCCCCACAATACAACAAAGTCCCAGCAACAGGCTGGAAATGAGAACCTGTTTCTAGCAGCCTCTTCTAGTCAGCTGCTAACCCATGAAGCCCTTTATTTAATGCTACTTTTATTGCTTTTTCAACCATTATGGTGGCAAAGCTTCCATGAACTCCAGGTATGGGATATACATTCAATCACCTCTCCATCATATTCATTGGCTGCTTCAAAGGATGTGGGTGGGTTATAAACTTGTGACTTCTTGCTGCAAAATCCCCCTGTTGACCACTCCCTGGTGTATCAGACCTGCCAAATGCATCCCTATGGATCCATAATTACCTACCTTTAATTGCATTTTCTCCTCATTTGCCTAGCACAGGGCAGACCCCCTAAACACAGCTCTTAAACTTGTCTCTCCAGAAACCAGCATGAATTTGGCCATTTCCCATCCACTGCTGACAAATACTGTTAATTAATCACAAAATTATATTTTAGTCTCTTTACAGCTCTTGGGCCAGTGACATCTCACCCCAGCAATTTGCCTCTCTCTCAAGCTACCTGTTTATCCCAAAATCTGCTGCTGACACTAGTATTTAAGAAGCTCATCAGACCCATCCCGGAGGGATTTTCTTTGGGGGCTTCCAACCCCCTTGTCACAGCCCAGACACATGGGGGGGGCTCATTTACCTGACCCACCATGGTTGTATTTCACCCAAGGTTTCCTTCACACTTCTCCTGCTTGCTATTCCCAGCCAATCCCTGGTAGACAGCCTGTCTCTGCTACATTTTTATGTGCATTTTTATGCCTCTGGCAAATGGTTCTGCAAAACCTTTTTCACTTGCCTTATTGTGGTTTTATATTGGCCAGTGTTCATGCTTTTTATTCTGTTTTCCTCATTTAGATGTAGCTTTTTGATGACTATCTTGTTTTGTTCCTAATAATCTTCTTCTCTCTGCTACCTCTCTGCTTTTAAAAAAATCCTGTAGGGTCTTTAATAGAGAGTTTTACATGTTAAACTGGAGCCTGTAACATATCTTTAAGCTGCTGCTATAATTCTTAAAAGTATTTTATCCTTTCCATTTTTTTTTTTAATGTCATTTCCCTCTCTAAACTTTATTACTGTGATTCAAGGCTATTATGGCATGGTGGAAAATTAAGACAATAGTAGGTCCAAAACACATAGACAGCTTCCCAAATATTAATAACAGCAAATCCATTTTAACCCAATCTATGTTAAGCACTGAACCCCTGAAGTGCCCTAAAAGAGTCCCCAAAACATGCTAAGCTCAGTTCAGCATCACTATGAGCAATCACATCATGTTTTTTTCCTGTATTATATTTATCAAACCTAATTTTAAAACATTTACAGCTTTTTCTTCTGCTGCTGCCACTCGATGGCTGCTCAGGAGTCACCTGCAAGGTTGGGACTTCCCAGCCTGAGGGGTTTGCTCCTACCCAGGAGGTACCTGGTTGATCCTGACCTTGGAGCTGAGACAGTTTTACTCCTTCCCTGGGGTTTATTCCCCACCCTGGAGCACCAAAGCCACCCTAGAGACCAACTTTCCATCTGCACCATTCGTTGAACATAAACCTGATCCTGCTCCTGGAAACCTTTCTATTAACAGCCATAATAAAGGGCTGGAAATGGAAACTTTTATCCCTATTTATGTCCTGATCCCATGTACCATGAGCTGCAGGTACAATGTGAGGGCTATTCACATCTTTCAATGCTTTCTCTAATTTTAAGCCCAGTCCCCAAGCCCTGATTCATAAAAGCTCTGAAGCACTTACTCAAAGTCCAGCACATCTGTAAGTACTTTGCTGAATTAGAGCCTTATTAATCTTCCTGAATTTAAAGTAACTTTTTATTATGTTTTAAAAATAAATGGGCATGTGCTATGTCTTCATGTTTGGGATTTTTTTTCGAACATGGATTTTAATGCTCTCCTGGCTTGGCTGGATATCCCTCCATCCAGCCAAGCAGCTGCTTGCTCTAAACCTGGAAGCAAACTCTCTCTGGCAGAGCTGGTGCTGCTGAGGAGCTCCAAGTTGTCTGTGACTCCCACTTCCAGGAGGAAAACAACCAAACTTCTCTTCACCGCTTCGAAAAGGGACCTTGGAAGGCTTCAGAAGTGGTACTCTTGAAGTTCATGAAGGCAAAGTGCAAGGTTCTGCACATGGGGTTGGGCAATCCCAAGCACAAATAAGGCTGAGTGATGAGTGGATTGAGAGCAGCGTTGCAGAGAAGGACCTGGGGGAGTTGGTTGACAAGAAGTACAACATGAGTGGACAATGTGCCAACTGTATCCTGGGCTGCATCAGAAGTGTGGTCAGCAGGTCAGGGGAGGTGACTCTGCCCCTCTGCTCTGCTCTGGTGAGACCCCACCTGGAGCACTGTGTGCAACTCTGAAGTCCTCGGCATAAGAAGGACATGGACCTGGTGGAGCAGGTCCAGAGGAGGCCACGAAGGTGATCAGAGGGCTGGAGCACCTCTCCTGTGAGGACAGGCTGAGAGAGTTGGGGTTGTTTGGCCTGGAGAAGAGAAGGCTCCAGGGAGACCTTCTGGTGGCCTTGCAGGACTTCAAGGGGGCTTATAAGAAAGAAGGGGACAGAATTTTTACAAGGGCTTGTAGTGACAGGACAAGGGGTGATGGTTATAATGAAAAGAGGGAGATTCAGACTAGAGGGAAGGAAGAAATTTTTGATGCTGAGGTTGGTGAGACCCTGTGTCAGGTTGCCCAGAGAGGTGGTGGCTGCCCCATCCCTGGAAACCTTCCAGGTGAGGTTGGCTGAGGCTCTGAGCAACCTGCTCTAGTTGCAGATGTCCCTGCTCAGTGCAGGGGTTGGACTAGATGACCTTTAGAGGTCCCTTCCAACCCAAACCATTCTATGATTCTATGACTTCCAAGGACTTTCCCCCCCGAGCCTGCTGCTGCCTCAGTGTCTCCCCCACCACCTCCTTCTCTCAGAGCTTAAATTCCTTTCTCCTCAGTACCAACACAAGCACAAAATCAACAAAGATTAGCTCGACATCAAGAATGGAAATACTCGTTAGCTGCTCTTTGAGGTCTTCAACTCAGGAGCCTGTTAATGAAGACAAAAGTAATTGCAGCAGCAATCACGTTGCTCCTGGGCTCCACCAGAAATCATCCCTCAAGCTGGCATGGTCAGATGCAGGATCAAGTCCTGCTCCTCCTGCCCAAAGCTTTCCCTCTGCCTGAAATTGTATTTAGCTATTAATTTTCCCAGTAATGTTGTTTTTCTGTTGTTTCTGGTGAAGAGGTGAAATGGAAAAAACCCAACCAATCTCTCCAGGCTGCAAAATGGAGATCTTCCTAGGGGCTGTGTGAAGAAGACAAGATTTTATTAAAGACAGAGAGCTGAATTATTACAGATTTATCTTCTTTATTGCCCTAACAAAATAGAAAAGAAAGCTGGGCTGTAAGTCACTGTCAAAGAAAACAAATCCAGCCCTGAAAACAATGTGAAAAACAAACCTCCTGGCTCTGTCCTCTTCAACTTCTCCCATTTGTGCCCCCAACGGCAAGACCTTCACAGTCACTTGGCTTTTGTATGGTGTAAATAAACTTTCATACTCTTCCAAAAAACTCTCCCAAACAGCTCAGCCTAGCTGGGCTTGCCCTAAATCCAACCTCCCATTCACGTGGTGGATTCACAGCATCTTCTGCTGCTGGGATGGAGGGATGAGGAAGGACCTTGAAGATCTGATTTTGCCCCTTTTCCCCACTTTCTTATTTTTGAATGCTACATTTTTTGAAGAACAAGGAAAAGTTGTGCAGCACCTTGAACACGAGGCTGATATCTGCAAGGTTCAACATCTCTTTGCCAAGCTGGCATGGTTTTTTTTCAGCAATGGAAACCAGAATATTTCTATATTCATAGCATAGGTGTAGTCACTGTAGAAAGTTTGGGGCTTTTTGGATTTCGATGGCTTTTTAGCCCAATTTTGCCATGTATGAGGCCTTGCTCTCTGGGCACATGCCCTGTCTGCCCACTCATTTTTTGATATAATGACTTATCACACCCAAATTTGTCAAAAAGGGAGTGAAAATATGTTTGTGTTGAGTGCTGTGGGGGGTGGTCTTTCAGGGATCACCTGTGGGCCCATGAATACTGTGTCTCACCTGCTTTCATTCCAGTGTTTTCCCTTTTTTTTAGGAAACTAAGCTTTTTGAAGGAATAAAGCAGCTTTGGATCAGATCTGTGATGCTTGGGATGGTGGTTGTGCCTGGAGAGATGAGGTGGAGCATTGAAAAGTGGCAGTTTTGTAAAGCTCTTCCCAGAGAACAAAATCCAGTGGACATTTTTGCAGCCTCAGAAGAAGACATTAGAGAGTGGGCTGAAAGGTGAGGTTCTAAAGCTCCGTTCTCACCTAGGGAGGAGGGGTCAATCTGCAGCCACAAGCACAGGAGCTGATGGTAGCCCCATTGCTGGAGACTGTGGGGAAGGTATAGGAAGTGGGTGGTGGTCTGGACCATCCTTGCCTCTGGGGCAGGAGATGACCCAGAAGCCCCGTCCCAGGATCTAGACACCCCCCAGGGGCAGGAGGTGATCTAGAACCCCACGTGGTGCTCCAGTCCTCAGGTGATGTGGAAGGCAGGATGCCTCCTCCACCCTGGGGACACGACATACTCCTCAAGGAGTGATGGTTTTAAGCTAGGAAAGGGTAGATTTAGACTGGCTATTAGAAAAAAGCTCTTTAATGTGAGGGTGACAGACCAGTGGAACGGGCTGCCCAGAGAGCTGGTGGAGGCCCCATCCCTGGAGTCCTTCAAGGTGAGGCTTGATGGGGCTCTGAGCAGCCTGCCCTAGGTAGAGATGTCCCTGCTGGTGTAGGGAGGTTGGACCAGATGACCTCTAGAGGTCCCTTCCAGCCTGAAACAATTCTATGACCTAGAACCACCACTCCCCCCAGCATGGCCGGGACCCCTCGGTGCTCCAGACCCCCCACCCCTTGAGATGCTCTTCATCAAGCCCCGCACCCTGCTCTCCCCCGCGTCCTCCCGTCGGAGCGCGGCCCCTTTAAGAGCGGCCCCGTCCCCTTTACTCTATGTTTACATAACACAGCGGGGCCGTACCACTTGCGGGCCGGGGGGAGAGGAAGGACCGTGTGAATAAAGGGGCGGAGCCCAGCGCTGAGCTCCTCCCCTTCAGGCCACGCCCCCTCCGCAGGCTATAAATGAGAGCGGGGAGGGGCGGAGCCCCTCGTGACCAGACGTGGAGGGGGGGGGCAGGCATTTGGTTTGCGTCCCCCGCCGCGGTCGGTTGGTACGTTCCCCCCGGGCGCTCCTCCCGCCGGCCGCGGGGGTAGTGGCCGTTGTCGGGCGGCCGGCGGCTCAGTGCGGGGCGCAGCGCGGAGCCCGCTCGGGAGTCGTGGCCCGCCCCGCGGCGGGTGGGACTGTAGCGGCGGCGGCGACTTCGGCGGCGGGCCCCATGTTTTCCCCCAGCCAAGAAGAGCACTGCGCGCCCAACAAGGAGCCCGTCAAGTACGGGGAGCTGGTGGTGCTGGGGTGAGCGCTCTGGAGGGGCAGNCCTCGGGGCGACCCCGGTGCCGTCTTCTCGCCGGTGCTACCGAGATCTCTTGGCTGAGCTACCGAGTTCTCTGCTGAGCTCGCTCCCGGAGCCGGCGTCCTCCTTGCAGATTGCAGGGGAGATGACTTTGGAATTAGGAGGAGAGGCGGCTGAGGGGGGAGTGGGAGGGAAAGGGGGGGGAGAGGAGGAGGGTGAAGCTCTTGTATTCAGATTCGTAGTGGAAATGTTTATTTTCTCAGCTTGATACGGATCTTAAAGTAATCCGCTTGGTATTATGTTCTTGCCCTGCTGTTAAAGCTTGAAGCCTTTCTGCTGAGCACCGTGGAAGCAGATGAGGGAGAAGCGTCTAAGCCGCGCTTGCTGAGAGCCCTTGTGGACCTTAGAAGAGATGCTTAATTTTGATAATTTAATACGTAGAAGCACGCGGTTAATGGAATAATTTTTAGTTATAAATACAACAGGAAGGTTTCGAGCCGGGAAGCAGAACAGTTACAGCCTTGCTGCGATGTTCAGCCTCCCTTGAATCTGTTACATATTTACTGCAGGGTCATAGAATATCTTGTACTGGTTCATTAAGGGGTTTTTTTTGTTTTGGTCGAGTCATTTCATAAAGAAACCTGTGTTCTCCACTGCAGAAAAACTATTTGAATCTCTGGGAGCAGATAAAGAGCAGCCAAGACTGGGTGCTGATGTGTCCAATGGTGTACCTTTTTTCCTTGAGGGATGCTAAATGCTTCTTATCACGAGACTAGGTCAAGATACAGTTACCATGGAATAAAATACAGCTATTACCATGGCTGGCACTTGAATGACTTGAATTTGACTCGAGTAACTTGATTCGGGAGAAATATCCGTATCAAACTAAATTCAATAAAAGAAACAGTCTTGCTGTTTCATTTGTGGAGATGCAGGGTAAGCTCAGCTGTGCAACACTGTCTCTAACAATAAAGTCGTAGTATAATGTTGAATCTTTAATTAAATTAGAGTGCATAAATTGATGTTGTGCTGCAGAGGCTTTTTGTGCACAGCTGGAAGCGTTTTCCTTTCTGTTGCTTGACTATTTTTAGCAGCAGTTGAAAGTACAGAAGTATGAAATGTTTTGGCTCTGATCTTAACCTAGCAAAGTCTGGTGTGCTTTTGCCTTTAATATGGAAATGCATTGATCTCAGCTTATCGGCTCTGCCAGAGGTCTTGGTCTTCACTGCTATGTGTTGAAACATGCCAATAAAATGGAAATAAACTTTATAGGACCGAGTTTAGGTTTTATTTGAGTATTGGCTATTCTCTAAAGCTACTGAGGTAATATCTTCTGGATGTTACACGTGCTAAAAAAGCAAACAAATCTGCTTGTCCTTGAAGTAGAGTCAGGAACGGGGCAGCTGGATCTCTGGTCAGTGTGTCTCTATAGGCTGGGCTGGAACAATAGGACCTTGGCTGTCAGAGCGTGGTGACACAATGCGCTTGGTGGACGTGATGGAGAAATAGGTGGACGTGATGGAAGCAGTCCAGGAAATGCCATGACTTCAGTAACTGGTTTCCACTTTTGGCCTGAAAATTGGCTTTTTAAGAGCTGTTTGACATTTTAGGAGTCGATTACTGCGTTTCCTGTCAGGGATGTCTTAAATGTTGTATGTCGTGCCATAAATAATACAAACATCTCTCTCTTGGGTGACTCAACATTTGTGACTAGGAACTCTTGGAACAGCTTAAGCATCTGTTCAGTATTTAAAAAAAAAAATAAATAAAAAATTCTTAAGACCTGTTTTGTATTAAAATCTTGTAATCTGGAGTTCTGTTTAAATGAGACAATGAGAATCTGCTCCCCCCCCATAGTGGAACTGAGACCTGTGGACCAGCAGATGATTTAGCATCACAGCTCCTGTTACAACTGCTTGATTAAAACTGTTAAGAGTGACCTCATGGCTAGATTTAAACCAAAACAAAACTGTTGTTTTGAGATACTGTGTGGGGTTTTTTTAATTGTGATTTTTTTATTGTGATGTTGAATAACTCCTCTCTTGAGCTGTGACACTTTTAAATTAGATGGTGAAAAGGATGATAAACAAAGAAACTGTTTTATCTGGCAAAAGGCTGAGTTTAAGACAACAAAACTTTCCCTTTATGTTTTGCTCTTGCTATCTTATCAGTATTAAAGCAGGGTTGTTATATACTTGACCTTTACATGAAGAGGAGGATGTTCTTTTGGCAGTAGGTAGTTCTCCCACCAGAAGATGTTCCTGTGTTGTCTCACAAGAGTTGTGATCACTTGTCTGTGCATTAATGTGATCAGAGGGTAAAGCCCAAGGCTTTCCAAGTCAGTCATTGCAGCAAATCCATTTCTAATAACCTTCTCCCAGCAGTCCCTCAAGGTGTTTTCTGTCTGTGATGTGGCAGTGTGTGTTTGGTTAAGATTTTGTGGAGGTTTACATAATCAATGTGGTAGTGAATAGAAACAGTTTATGTAAATCAAGCCAGACAGGTCAAGATGGCTGGTAAAGAAGAGATCATCTGCTGCTTGTGGAATCTGCTTGTGTGCATCTGCTCGGAGCATCATCTGTTCACAAAAGGCTACGGATTCCTTGGTGAAGCAGAAACATTCCTACTAATTGTATCATTCTTGGATCATGGGGCTGGAGAGGGAATTTTGAAGGAGATACTGAATCAGTAACGAGTGCCGTGGTTGTTTGTCAGTAGCCTTCATTTGACTTGTATCTGATTAGTGATACAGAGCAACTCATAGTTAAGAACTGTGCTAGAGAAAGCAAAATTAACCTCTTGAGGTGCATGTCCTGTCCCCCTCCTCCCAGTTCCCCTTTCCACCCCCTCCCCAAGTTTGAATTGCCCTGTGGATAATTTATTCTGGCATGATGAGGCCAGCGGGGCTTTGTCTCTGTGTGGGATGCTGGGGGGGGAGCTTTGCTGAAGGCAGGTGTCAGTGGCCCAGTGCTGTTAAATCTCTTGTCCTTTGGGACTGCATGAATGTATCTTTGTGGACTTTTCTAATATTTAATGATGTCGAAGGGCAGCTTTGTGGGGAAAGTCACTTGATTAAAATGACGTAAGTTGAAGGAGGAATACTGAAGAAGTGTAAGTTCTAGTCAACAGCTGAGTTCTCTAGTGGTGAAAGGATTTTTGTATCTGGCATTAGATACTTTTAATGTGTATTGCAACCAATTCTCAGGAGGTTTGGATGGGCTTTCTAATAGATGTGGGCATGTAAATGTAATATTTCTTCCCAACCAAAGACTTCTGTTAGCTACTCATTACCGAGGAGCTGCAGCATGATGCACTTTGTCTTACAGACTTAATGGATTTTGCAATATCTAGTATTTTTTATCTAGCTAGACAGAACTGAGGGCCCTCGCTCGGTGTTGTTACAGTGGTCACTTTGAAATGGTTGTCAACGTTTTATATATAAATTTTCCATAGTCAACTGCTAAAATAAATGAATTGTTTAACTTAGAGGCTGCAGTGCCCAAAGGAGCCACTGTGAATTGTTAGGGGAGATCTGTTTAATGTGGACCATTGGACATCCTTGACTAACCAGCTGCAGTTCTGCTGAAATTTAACCTTTTGAAAAGGTAGAATAAAATTCTCCTCTACGTTTGCAGTGATAAATTCTACAGCAACTTTTGTGAAGTTGTTCTGATGGATGGACCACTTCATACTTGGGGCCAATTTAGATTTGAAACATGTCTCTGTGTTAGTCTGAAGGGACCTCAATTTCTAGATTCCTGTGTCTCATACAGGCTTTCTCTGATCAAAGTTGCTCCTCAACAACTACCTCCTTAATGCGCTAAATCAAATTCCTGAAGTGTTGTCTACTTTTAACACATTTCCAGTTTTTAACCTGCCTGGCTTTTCATGGAACTCTTGTTAATCCCTTGCTCTGCAGTTCAGGGAGAAGCTGATGCAGTTTTGCAGCACTGTTGGCAAATGCAGATGCAGTGTGGTATCTTTGCTTGTCCCTTATTCTGTTTGTAGGCTGAAGGTGGAGGGACAATTATTGTGGTTATGACATTAAATTCATTTATAAGCTTCATTTATAAGCGTATTCTGTTTGATATCAGGCTGAAGCTTTGTTTAATGAGTCTGTAATTTTCTGTGCTGTATGATGTAGATATATTGGTGAAACTGCTTGTGATTCATGTTCTGCTTTTGAGCCTTATGTACAAATATACTTTAGGCTTCATTTAGAGGACCATCTATAGCAAATAATGGTAACCACCCGTTAAATACATTCAAGGTCATGATTCTCTCTGCGAATCATTTGCCTCAACAGTCATAGCTGGAAGGCTGCTATTGAGCAGATTTTTTATTTTATTTTATTTGATATTGACAGTG
Source organism: Brachypteracias leptosomus (assembly GCA_013401335.1). NCBI lineage: Eukaryota > Metazoa > Chordata > Aves > Coraciiformes > Brachypteraciidae > Brachypteracias > Brachypteracias leptosomus. The sequence continues at coordinate 103,731 of VYZX01025146.1, read as the reverse complement.
GCTTCTTGCAGACTTTTATTGTCTTGTGCTTAGTTTATGATGGAGCTCACATGCTGCATATTGAGAATGTGATCAGTGCCAGTTCAGAGCTTGCAGGTAGATTAATCAAATACCAGAAGTGTTGTCTGAATAGAATATTAACTGCAATGTAGAAAAAGTAGAAAGGGTTATATTTGAGGTAAGATGGGTGGGTTTTTCAGTGGAAGCTTGTGTATGGCTGGATAGACCAAAGGCTTCACTTCATTTAAGCTAAGAAAGAAAACACACCCGAGTTGGTTCTCTGAGTATCCTATTCCTTGGAGTACTTTTGACTTTCTCAGAGTGCAGATTTGTATCCAGCTGTGGGCTTTATTCACAGCATCTTGATACTAGTGTGGAATCAGAGAGCAGAAACTTCAAGCTCTAGAAGCTAAAATCTTTATTTGTTGAAGCAAATCAGAGCATCAAACAGCTGCATGTTTAATGCTTGTTAGAAGAAGGAAGCTGAGTGCATTCTGGAAGTTAAACTGTAATCCCCTTGGCATGTACAGGCAGTAGGTCACATCTATAGAAGTGGAAGACTTATTTTTTTTTCTTAAAATATGGAAAACAGCCTGTTTGAGTAAACAAGTCTAGGAAATGTAAGACACTGTTGCCTTTGACTGATGCACCTCTCACCTAGAACCAAAGAGCTGCTGCTTTCCTGTCTTGGCAAAATTGGGGATGCAGGGTTTCCAATTTTCAGCTGAAATGTGTAAATGAGTAGATACAGTGAAAGTCCACTTGCTTCTACTTTAAAATATGCCTGTAGACCTAGAAATTACTTTCTAGGCTATGAAGATTTGTTTTTTGCTGCTGAAAGCAGCATCTTGCTTAAGCTATTTTGTGCTCCATCTTAACAGCAGGTTGGTCTTCAATTGTGATTAAAAGGTTGCTTGAGAACAGTTTTCCCAAGAAATCAGGAACTTTTTATTATCCAGTTCAATCTAAATTATGTCAGATTGACATTCATATATTATGGAGCTAATGCTCCTTTCTAAACTGCTTAGTCCTTCTTTCTCAGTAGTGACAGCACATCTCAACTTGATACTTGCATGTTCTCAACCTTTTCCTGTGCTCTGAGCTAATGAGAAGCTGTGTGAGCAGAGTATGGCACTGACCTGAGCCAACATGCCTTGCTGAAGGTAGGCTTAGTAGTTCAGGGTGCCAGCAGAGAACTTTTACAACCATTTGCAAAATACTATAGACGTGCCTGTAGGCAACAGCTCTTTAGGCTGGACCAGCCCTTGTGGTGTTTTCTTGGTGTTGTCTGCACATGTTTTGATTCTGAGATGGTCTTGAGTATCTGTGGCTGGTTAGAGTATGATATCTTCCAAAGGAGACTCCTCTAGCACGTTGTGCAGTTGAGTCTTGCTTCATGTTTAGTAAAAATGCTTCTCCTGATGTCATCTGGAGTTGGTTGGTTATTCTGCACTGTCATACTTGGGGCTTGTTTGTCCCGTGCTCAAACAAGGCAAGTGAAGTTGGGGAGGATTCAGCCTGAGCTCCCAGCTTGGAGCAGAAGCTGATTGGTTTCCATGTGTACCTTGTGCTGTCAGACCTTGCTCTGCTTATACTGTTGGATATCCTAAATCTAATTCGTGTTGAGGATGCTTTTCCTTTTATCAACAAATATCCCTGTGTCTATTCTCATTCTGCCCCAAGGTCTCCACTGAAAAGCTCACATGTGACTTGTCACAAGATAAAGCTGGAGGGACAGGAATGGGGATGCTGGCATTGAGAGCACTCCCACTTCCAGAAAAACTTCTACTTTTGCTTGTTTTATAAATACCTCACTAAATTGTCCTTGCATTTTAACTTTTATCATCTGCATATGCTAATACTGTGTTGAAGGGGTCCTGTTTTCCTTTCAGATGACTTGTTTTCCCTCTTAACAAGATGCAGTTCAGGATTTTATGCCTCACTTATATTTGCTTCATGTTTTCAGTTGTCTACTGGTGTAGCTTTATGCAGGTTACTACTGAGTCTTGAGATCATAGTGTCATTCACATACTTTGGGGGACCAGTTTGTAATTTCTCTGGCAAACTAAGTAATGTAGCATAATAAATAAAAATAATAAAATAGTTTGGGTTGGAAGGGACCTTTAAAGATCATCTAGTCTAACTCCCTGCAGTGAGCAGGGACACCTGCAACTAGATCAAGTTGCTCAGAGTCCCATCCAACCTGACCTGGAATGTTTGCAGGGATGGGTCATTGACCACCTTTTTGGGCAACCTGGGCCATTGTCTCGTCCACTCTCATTGTAAAAATATTATCCCTTATATCTAGTCTGAATATTTGTGATGAACTTCAAAGGGTCATTTTGGTACAAATGATCTGCCCTTGTTCTAAATGCATTATACAATAAACTGTTTTAATCCTATTACTTGGTGGCCTAGAATAGGTCTTGGTCCTGATATTAAGCAAATAGTGCAGTCAAGAGCAGGAGAGGTTTCCAAAGCAGTAGATTACTGTGCTGTGGGTGGGGGAGAAGGTGGAGCAGTGCTGCCCTAGCTCTGCAGCTGTGGTGCACCCTCAGGCATCCTTTCTGGATGCATTTTAAGTACTGGGTTCAGTTTTGGGCCCCTCACTCCAAGTAGGGGCTGGAGCATGTCCAGAGAAGGGCAATGAAGCTGGGGAAGGGTCTAGAGCAGGAGTGTGGTGAGGAGCAGCTGAGGAACTTGGGGGTGTTGAGCCTGGAGAAATGGAGGCTCAGGGAAGATCTCACTCTCAACAACTCCTTGAAAGGAGGTTGGAGCCAGGTGGGGTTGGTCTCTTCTCCCAAGGAACAAGTGATAGGACAAGAGGAAACAGCCTCAAGTTGTGCCGGGGAGGTTTAGGTTGGAGATGAGGAAAAATTTCTTGCCCAAAAGGCTGGTCAAGGCCTGGCTCAGGCTGTCCAGGGCAGTTGTGGAGTTCCCATCCCTGCAGTTACTTAAAAGCCTTGTAGATGTGATGTTGAGGGATGTGGTTTAGTGATGGACTTGACAGTGCTGGGTTGACAGTTGGACTCAATCTTAAAGGTCTTTTCCAACCAAAATGATTCTATTCTGTGACTCATACATTTAACCTTGTAGTATGATCTTCTGTGCAAGTTCTCTCTTGCTGGGTCTCTGTACTGTTGGTGACTATATAATGGGTGTGCTCCTGTGTGTGATTTAAAACCAGAGACTGGGAGAGGGCATGGGTGGCAGGCAGTAAGCTGTTTGTAGGGTTTTCTTAGTGTCCAAGTAGGCATCGTGCTGCTGGGAGTCCAGCAATAAGACTAACCTGTCTTTGGGTTTGATTCTAGAAAATATACCTAAAATTATAGAGTGATTCTGTGATTCTAAACATCTTACTACTGCCTGTCCCAAAACCAACACTTGCTGGTTGGGGATAATATTGCTTAGGATACAAGATGACAGTTGTTGTAGGAAATCTTTGCACAGTGAAGCTTCAACAGCTGTAATATAAACCTGTGTGACAGGAGCACAGGGTGTTTTAATAGGATTGGGTTATGACTGATACATGAAAACACTGACACGGGCTTTGCATTGTCTAGATAAAGCTTTTACTTGTTCTGATTAGTATAACTTCTGTTCCTAAAAATAACAGTTTTGCATTGGAATTTTGTCCAGTTTCCTCCAAGGCTGGAATATGAAGTCCTGTGAGGTCAAAGCACCCGAAGCTACTGCAGTTATTAGCTCCTGGTGGAGAAAGAATAATTCAGCTAAAAGCTTTCCTCTGTCTCACAACAGCCCTGCCATATAGACAAATGATATTATCAGCAGCAGTTGTGAAAATGGGCAGAGACAACATCTACGCTGCTGAAGAGTTTGTTGCATTACAAGCAAAGTGCTTTGGAGATGAGCTCGATGTGATTAGACACGATACGAGGTGCCGATTGCTGAAGGACCTATTAGGGCCTGTTGCTATCAATAGCAATTTGTTTCTCCTGGAGGGAAGGAAAGTAAGTGAGCCTTGTTTTTATGCTTGATTTACTTTAGGTGGGCTTTTCCCCCCCTGTTTAACAGTATTGTCTTTAATATTGGATTTGCGTATCCTGACCTCACTGGATGCTGCAAGAGGATGAACTGGATGTGGGGCTGTTCTGAATGTAATGGAGCAGAAGGTTTCCTATCATAGGGAATGGTATGAAGGCACCCGTGCCCTTATGGAGTGTTTGGCAATAAAGACCTAATGTTCCTCTGTCATATTTATTGCTTATATTAACTATGTTATAGTGTGTATTACTGTGTAGCAACTAATTGTATTAAATGGAAGCAGCCAGTTGTACAGTGAGACAAATAGTAGCTTCAAATGTCAGTTTACTCTGCTGCCTCTCCAAGGGAATGGGGACAGGCAGGAAAACTTGGAGATAACTGGCACATAATATGTTTAAAAAGGAGAGGGCTGAGAAGCCTTATGGCCTTTTTGAGTGTTATAATATGAACTGAACCCTGTTGTGGCAAAACTCTCCTTTTCCTCTCTACATGCAAGGATTTGAGGACTAAAGTGCTGGCATAGTCTTCAACTGAATAAACATTTTTGGAAGGCAATCTTCCTATTCAACTGTAGTGATGCATTTAGTAGGCTTCCACATTACTGCTCACCCTCAAATATGTGTGCTGTCTTTATTTTAGAAGCCAGTGGGTTCCTAAACTGTCATTAAATGAATGTATTCTTCAAACTGGATGGCTTTAGTAATGCCTAAACAAACGGGTAGGCTTCGAACTTATGAGGTGTATCCTCTCAAGGCATGTGAATGTCATGGATGAGGACAAAGTGGCACTGACTGTGAAGACAATTAGTCACTGTATGAAAGAAAACCGAACAAACTGAAGCATGTAAAAGCTTAAATCTCCTCTTGTGTATTCCAAATAAACTGGAGACCAAATGTGCAAACTTTCCAGCATGTGCCTTGAGGAAGAATGAAAGAGCTGTTTAGTCTAGACACAGAAGTTAATGGGCTGGAACTTTGATATAAGCACAGCTGTATTTCTTCATGTGCAACAGCATGACTTTATTTTGATTGTTGATATCTGATTTAGTAATGGTGGAGTTGGAACCTTTGAAACAGGAGTAGTGTGTGTATGTCCTCCTTTCACAGGAAAGATGGAGCTGTTGAAAGACACTAAGAGCTGTACGTTTCCCATTTCCCTGCACATCTGTGGCAGGGCTCTATATATCTCAGATTATTGTCTTTTTTTATGGAACATCAACTAATAAACCCAAATGCTGATGTGTTTCCAACTTGCCTTCCTCCTGGTCCATGCTTGGCCTCTGAGAGCAAACAGCTGTGAAACTCAGTTCTTGGATTCCAAAATCATTTTGGCATCAGAGAGGAATTTTTCAGCCTAGATAGAATTCATTACCTGTAGCTGTCCTAACAGATGTGTAAAGCCTATTTTGGATAGATACTTTCTGAATCTTAAAATTTGCTGGAATAGTTTCCTGTAGCACATCAGGGAGTGAGTATTGAACTCATGAGTTTAGTGTGTGGCCTTTTGTCCCAGGCTGTGGGCAGAAGTCCTGTTGCAGAACCATGTGTGTGATGGGAGAGGTTACAGGTCCTTGCTGCAGGTCTCTACCCCCTCTGGCAGGACAGCAGTGGAGACAGAGGATTTCTTCCTGAGAGTGTTCCCTCATCTGGTTCTGCCAGGAGATTTAATCAAATGAGCAGTCAGTATCTTGGTGGCTTTTGCCAAAAAAAAAACCCCACCAGCAAATTAGGCAGATGGAACCAATTGGTCTCACCACAGATCTACGAGGAGGCAAACTTTGGTTGACATAAACAGCTGAGTAACTTCTTCCATCAGAGCTAAATCTGGAGAAGAAAGTTTGGATCAGCCTTGTATGGTGTTTTACTCCTCTTTTGTTTTTTAACTGGTCTTCACTGGACTAATGAGAAGTCTGAAACATGAGAGACACCAAGGGCAGGACCCTGCTCTGAGGGGTTACAGGAATGTGCCTCCACGGGCAGTGCCTGTGCAACCTGCAGAGCTTCAGTCTTACTGTGCTGAGATTTCTCCTCAAGTAGATGTCTTCTGAAGGTGCAAGGGTAAAGACTGCAAGCTACTTGTTTGGTTTTTTTAGGCTGTGCACTATAGTTTTTGTTCCACAATTCCAGAAGCATTTCTGAAATAACCCTTTTTGCTAGTTAGCCCCTGCGCCACGTAAAGACTTTGACAGAATTTTCCCCAAAGCTTTAAATATGTTCCTCCTTTTGCCTTTGAGAGAGAAAACCATTTTTTTTGCAGTATTTTCAGTCTGCTTGCTGTCAGAGCAGAAGAGCCTTAACTTTTGACTTTTTGTTTTGTGCCTGACTTTGTGTTGAAGCAGAAAATCCTGCTGTTACACTGCTGGCTCAGCCCTGCCTTATCTCTTTGCTTGCACAACCACCCTTCCAGCTGCAATACTCAAGTGCTATATATCTACTTTTATTGCAAGTTTTGAGTTTCCAAGGGCTGGTGTGATACAGCAAATACCTTTCCATGTAGGGATGCAGGAAGACTATAAAGTACAGTTCCCTTTGTAAGCAAAACTGGGATTTAAGTGATTAGCAAGGTCTAAGTCAAGCTCAGTGTACCCATCTAGTTTATTATGTGCAATGTGACTTAATTCAATTCAGGAATTGGCCTCTGATCATATATTGCCAGTTTGCACCTTAAATTCCTTGGAGGAGCCTGGTTTATATTAAGGCTTTACCTACCAGAAACCTCTCAGCATAGAGAGAACAATTGTAAAATAATACTTTATTAAAGGGTAGGCAGAGCTTTCTGTGGCAAAAGTGATTTGCTCTTTCTCCTCTGGGCATTTTGTAGCCAATGCAGGAAGGAAGGAACTGGATTTGGGGTTGGCTGGATTCCAGTTTCTGACTATTCAGACCCAAGCCAGGAACAGTATGGGCTGGTTTAGAAGTTTTGGGCAGAGATGGCAGTTGAGAGAAAGCAGCTGTCTCTGTTTTGTGAGCTGATGAAATTTGTTCTGAATTTGTCAGGTGTGATGCTTTGTGCTATGTAGAGTTAGAGAAATGCATTAAAGATCTGTTTGTCGTGCCTAAGTCAAGAGAGCAAAATACTTAGTGGAGTTAAAAGAAATATTGGCAGATAGATAAGCATCTGTGATGCTCTTTATTCAGAAAATAGGTGTATTCATTTGTAAAAACAACAACTTGCTCATTAAAACCACATGTGCAAAGTGATGTTTCCCCCCACCCACCACCATTCTTACTCCTGCATGATCTAAGTGAAGCCTGAGTGGTTATAAACAGCCTTTCACTTGCTTAAATGAAGGCAACTTCCACCCTAGATTCATCACTACGTCTGAAGAGTGGTCTGGTTAGGGATAATCTGAAATATTCATCTTTTTCCTTCTTCCACTCCTAGGTTTTGTTTATGCTGTGGCCCCTTTTTTGGAGAAAATAGTTTTATTTGATGTTCAGACCTATGCAGAGTGTGACAACTGCTGTCAAAACTAAAGCAGTATAGCAAGCAGGATTTCAGGGCCTTTTAGCTTCCCATTCTTTGTTGTTTGCTTTGTTTCTTTGCTTTGGAAGAACAGAAGTCCGGATAATGACTGTTCAGACGTGCAGTTTATCTTGGCATAAATCAAGCCTGGTTAAGATCTAGGGATGCTCTGAGCAGGTGCCTGTTTCAAAGTGATCATGGTAACTGCTCATAGCCTCTAGAACTGCTTGTATTTAGGTGCTGTGGGATAAACTGTTAAGGATCTGATGCCTCCTTGAGACTGTAAAGGGCAGATGCTGGGTAGGGACAGAGCAAGGTTTGGGATGATGACCCAAAGAGATGAAGTCAGATGTCTGAGGTGGTTACTGCTGCTGAGGGCAGTGTTTTTGCAGGAGGACACCCCATCCTCCTCTCTGCTGGCACTATTAACTCCTATCCCAGTCATTTTCCATCTGCCTCTGATGAATACGCTGTGATTTACTGAAAGATGTAGTGACAGGTGAGGTTGTCATCTGTAACTGGAAATGAAGTATGTCATTGAGCTGATTTTTATTCCAAAGCCTCCCAGTGCTGTTTGAGCTGTATGGAGGAGTCTGTAAGATGAATGAGGCCCCCACACCCCCGCCTCATTAGACATCAGGGAATCCATGTGACTGTTTCTCACCTCTGAGGAGAAGCTTCAATTGGAGCTGTCACCTTAGTAGACAAAGATGGAATCCTACTGCAAGACATGTGCCCAGAGGAAATCATGCTTTGCTGGTTCTCTGGCTTATGAAGCTCCTTGGTTTTTGATTGTTCTCTTTGTCACGACTATTGTTTCACCTCCACTGCCTGCAGTAATGGGGAGATGCCAACTCTGAATGGGAATGGACACAAATGTTCTAGCACTGCAGCCAGCTGTGGTGAAGAGGTTTGCATGTAGAAGAGTGAGGTAATCCCTCTAGGCAGCTTGGGCCTCACCCAGAAGGTCTGTTGCAGGAGTTTGTGAGGAAAACTTCAGTACAGTAAATATTCATTGTGTTGTATGTACAAGTCAGCACAGAAAAATGCTCTGGTTGTTCTTGGGATACTACAAAAGCCTGAAGTGTGCTTCATGAAGCACTCAGTGTAGAACAGAGGTCTCGTGGTGATCTGTATTTCTGCTTTATCAGTGGAAAAAAATGTCCCTGAAGAATAACTCCGAGTGTCTGCTTTTCTTGGAAAACCAGCACGTTGAACACAACCTGAAACTTTGCTTTGGGAATTGCAAATAATGTCCCACAGAGTTTAGCAGCCTCATACTTTTGCCTCTCCTGTATGAGCTCAGTTCAGAGCTAAGCCTAGGATTCTGTGTTGCTCTACGTAAACATTACATTTTCTGGATGTGAAAAGTCTCCCTTTCCAAGTGGTTGTAAAATAGCCTAGTTGAGGATTTTTGTCCTTGGCCTAAACTCTGGAAGGAGAAGTTTGGGCTTTATCCAGACGTGAATGCCTCTCTAGTGGAGTTCAGGCTTGTTCTGTCATAAGGGGCAGTTCCAGAAGATTTACTTTGGATTTGACTAAAGATACTGAAACAAGCTGATGTTTCACTCACATCTGTGAGTGTTTCTGTGTGTCATTCTTAACCCTCTGCTACCCCTCAAGGTGGTAGAGTGATGACATCTCTCACCTGAGAGATTTCTACAGAATAGAAGCAAATGCTGTAGCTCTTTCCTCTGCTTTTGATAGGGCTGTAGGAGGAAAGTAAAACAGTTAAGGAGGATCATTATAGGTATAAAGCCAGAGTATGGACAGAGTAGCAAAAGAATGGGCTTTTTATTTTCTAAAATGCATATGCAGTATCTTTAGCTGGGTGAGGGTGAAGAGGTAAGAATTTGGGTATCTGCAGAACTCACAGAAAGAAGTAGACAGATTGTCTGTAATTGCATATCCTCATCCACTGGCAGGGGAGTGGGATGCAAAATTCCTCAGCAGACACTCAGAGTTATTCTTGAGGAACATCTTTTTCCACTGATAAGGCAGGGATGAACTGATCCAGAGCAAAAGTACAGATCACCACAAGACCTATGTTCTTAGCAGGCTTGATGGGGCTCTGAGCAACCTGCCCTAGGTAGAGATGTCCCTGCTTCTTGTAGGGGGGTTGGACTAGATGACCTCTGGAGGTCCCTTCCAACTCAGACCATTCCATGATTCTGTACTACTCTTTGGTTGAAAATGGTATCATGGCCAAGGTGCCCTTATAGAGAGTGGTGTCAGGTATAAAAACTTGAGGGCAAAAGAGTCTCTTGAGCCAGCCAGAATCGATTCCTTGGTCTCTGTCTCTGAACTAGCTCCTTTTAGACATGCTTTGCTGGGGAATCCGCTTCCAATTTCAGTCTCAGGCTCATGAGCTTTATTTCTACAGCTGAATTTCCATTTGGCTTGCAAATGCTACTTCTAAGTCCTGTAATACTGTTTGGAATTACAGCCTGTACTTTGGGAAACGTTACTTTAAACAGATCCTCTGTTTTCTTGCTCTGGTTTGCCCCACAGGGCATCCTTGCCTTTAAAAGCAAAGAAATCTAGATAAATAGAGAGAAACATATGGGGTGGCTTGTTTTTTTTGAAAGATGGTGAACAAAAATAGCAATAGTATGCTGACTGTCTGTGGGTTTTGGCTAAGGAAAAGAGCTGGGTTTCCAAAGGAAAAAATTTGAGGGAGAACTATATGTGGGCTTAAACTTGTTTGCTGTTCTACAAACCATTGTGCTGCTTGTGCATGTTACTTAATAGCTGCTGGAATGTATAAATACAGATTTTATGAAACTTCCCATTGTAGGCTACGTAACCAGAAGTAGGCAGGCTGGATTAGTGCTGCAATGTTTGTCCTCCAAGAAACTTAGCTGCTGTAGAGCCTTCAAGCATGGCTTTAGGGTTTCAATGGTTAGGGCTGTATGTAAACACAGTCTTGTGTAGTTATCTTGCATAAACCCATGTCTTGTATCCCTGAGAACAACGTGTCTTCCCATCTGGAGACAACAGCAGTGCCAAATGTCTTGTTGCTTCAAGAAGCTGGAGATCCTTCCAGAGATCACAACCTTTGAGCATTTACAAATTAAAAACTTCAGGAAGGCATCACTTCTGTGACTTTGATTCATTCTTGGGAAGTGCAGGCAGATGTCTCTAACTCTTACATATTTGTGAGGGTTTTTTGAGACGTGTAAAGGGTCAATGTTTAATCGATGTAATATTTTGGGAAGCCCTCTTAAGGGAAGAGAAATCTCAGAATTCTGTGGTGAAAAGTATGAACCTGAAGCACTTTGCTGTCATAAAGCTATATAGATCAGAATTAGTTTTGCTGATCAGCAGTAAACTTCTAAGAGCTTTGCAAAATCTTTTCCTGGCTAGAGGTGACTGATGAACTTTGGTATAGATTATGATAAAAACAAACACCCGAGGTTGCTGTGAATTAGTGAGTTGTCCAAGTGTTTTAAGTCTGAAGCTCTATTGAAGTGTAGTTCTCTTCATTGCTATACTGTTAATTTCTGGTTTATTAAGACTTTTTTAAAAAGAAACCAAACCAAACAGCTTCAGCTGTGCTGTGATGCTTGTGTGGTTATGGTACATACACTGATCTGGTAGGTTTCAGGTAGTTCTTTAAAGCTGGGTATGAAGAACAAGTTATCCTGTATCTTTTTAGGGCAGGTGACATACTTGTTACCAAAGAACAAGTACTGCTTATGTTGCTTGCTAGCTGTTCTAGGTGTCCTGGTGTTCTCCAGAATACTAAAGCTGTGCAGTTCTTCTTCCAGGCTTTTGTGTTGAATATCTACTTCATAGAATGCCTATTCTTTTCTTTTTTTTTTTTTTTTGTGAAGGATATTCTTTTTTAAAGAAGGTGCTGGAGCGTGTCCAAAGAAGGGCTACAAAGCTGGGGAAGGATCTAGAGCATCTGGTGAGGAGCAGCTGAGGGACCTGGGGGTGTTGAGCCTGGAGAAGAGGAGGCTCGGGGAGACCACCTTGCTCTTGACAACTCCTGGAAAGGAGGTTAGAGCCAGGTGGGGTTGGTCTCTTCTCCCAAGGAACAAGTGATAGGACTAGAGGATATGACCTCAAGTCGCACCAGGAGAGATAGAGGTTGGATATGAAGAAATTTCTCCCCCAAAAGGGTTGTTAAAGCCTGGCCCAGGAGGTGGTGGAGTCACCATCTCTGGAGTTACTTAAAAGCCATGTAGATGTGGTGCTGAGGAACATGATTTAGTGGTGGACTGGGCAGTGCTGTGCTAATGGATGGACTTGATGATCTCAAAGGTCTCTTCTAGCCAAAATGATTCTATATTTGGAGAATAGGAGTGAAAAGCAGGAACCTCTGACAGTAACTCACACTGAATGCTAAATGTAGGCACAGAAGGCTTCTCAGCTGGGTTGGTACCAATGCTCCATCTGAAAACTTTAAGCCTCTAGATCTTGCTGGGTCCTAGAAGGCAGAAAAGGCAATTCTGGAGTGTTTCTCTTTCCCTACCTGCTCTGAGTCTGCTAGGAGCAGCCTGTGCCCTAGATTATCTTGCCTTTGCTTGAGCTGCTGTAGCAGTTGATAACACAGCACCAGGGATGTTAAGGCAGCTGCTGTACTAAGAGAAGCAGTAATGGTCACAAAGGCTACAAAGAAGGAAGCCAAATTCTTCATTTTCACTTCCTGAGGCAAGCATTTGGGATTCCTTTAAGCAGCTGGGATTGAGCAAGGAGCTGTGCACTTGTAAGGCTGTCTTCTCCCTGAGAAACTAGAAGGAATGTTAGAATTGATAGGACTTGACACAGATGCTGCAGGTCAGGGTACAGCAGTTGAATGCTTCACTTTCTATTCAGTGCACTGCCCGTGAGATCACCTATATTCACCAAATGGATGCAAATTTTATCTCTTCCTCCCTGCTAAATGATACAGGGACAAACCTAAGAAGATTCTTGTCACGCTTGAGTGTTTGACAAAGCTGTAAGTAACAGACATCCTGGAACTTCTTGTCTGTGGCATCACAAAAATGGCATTACAAGTGCTTGCATTTGGAGGAGAACTGAAGTTCTGAGAAAGCTGTGGCTTTTTCTTATGGAAATGTGAACTGTCAAATAGTCCTTGATAGTATTTTTAGGGAAGGCATTTGATTGCTTAGGAAATGGAGTGTCTGGGTCGTGCTGCTTTTTCTTAATGGCCCAAATGGTCCTTTGAATCCAGCATCGCTTCTCCATAATGTTTAATGTAGTGAAGTTTCAGGTGGAACATGGTGTTATTACTATTCCATCCTCAGCCTGAAGTCTGAAGAGCTTGCTTCTGCACCTTCAAGCCTGTGTGAAGATCAAATAGGTGAGGAGCACGTTTGGTGTGTCAGGGCAGGTGTGTTTTGAGATCTCTCGTCCTCTCTCGTTGTATGAAGTCTAATTTGTCTTCA
>VYZX01025146.1:9305-77148 GCA_013401335.1 Brachypteracias leptosomus | reverse complement strand
GGAGGAGGATATTGGAGGGGTCTTCAAGGGGGTTTTGTGCTTTGGGAGTTTGTTGGATGGTTGGGGTTTTTTTGGTCTGGGGCTATACATGTCTGACAGGGAAAGAGGTGTCTGTAGTAACTGACAACAAAACCAGCTTAATATCACTGTAAAATATTTGAGGACAATGCATCTTTCTTGCAGGTCTTAAGTAGATGAATAATATGCCCTGTCTAAATAGAACTGCCTGATCCCAATTTGTGCTAAGCAGAGATGTTCATGTTCCTGTACACATCCAGTTGGTTCAGTGGCCATTAGGTTAACACCTTCCCCCTGTGCAAACATGGGTGGATCTTCTCCTCTTTCCTCCTCTTCATAGTCATNAATCTTCCTGATGAAATCAACCTTCAAAATAGGCCTGTAGTGTATGTTTGTAACTTTGCTCTGTTGTTGAAAATGCAACAAATTTAAAGATTTTTATGTAGCTGATGGAAAACCACACACATTCTCACTGGATAATCTTAAGCATTTGGCCTGCAGAGAGGATTTCAGTGTTTGAGCTGCAAAAATATTTAAACACCTCGCAGACACCACAAGGTGTCTGGTTAATGTTCCTCCACGTTGTTATTGCAGCACAGATAAAATATGTGCTGTACAAATTAGTGCCCTTATAAAGATAGCACAGGGGCTGAGATTAAAGCCCCTCCTCTGAGGATTTGGATTCAGGTAGCTGTGCCAGGTTGAATGGATTCTTTTGCACTTTCTCTGAACCCTTATAAAAGAGCTTTTGTCTATTTATACTGTTGTCTGGGGCATGGCTGGTGGCCATGTGCCAGGAGAGCAATGCAGAGGATTTCAGTTAATGCTCTTTCCATGCACAGAAAGGACACTTACATTTTAAGATGCTTTCAGAGGCTTTTCTGACACCTTGGGCACCAGAGCCTGAATCTTTTACTAGGAATAGTTTTTGCATACAGCTTTGATAAATGAATGCAGAAACTAATAGAGGGAAGAGTGAGCTGCTTTGTTCTTAGAAAATAATGTGCAACTTAACCTTAAAAATGTTGTTCTGCTCTCACTTTTCCAGTCTACCCCTTCTTTAAGGAGGATAAAACAGTGGGAAGTTGTGCTGCACAGGATATTAACACCTTTCCTCCCCTTCCTTCTAACTTTCCAGATACCAGTTCTCTGTTCTGCTTTGCTTGTCTGTGGTGTAAACTGGACCTTTGAGTAGAAAGAAAGGTGTTATTTTCAAAGTAGTGATGCTTTTGGGGTGGTGGATTGAGCAGAGGTGGGTAAAGAACTGCCTATCTCCATTTGTTGTGTCTCTGCTGTGACAGGGATGCTTGAATCAAGTGCATAGCTGGTTTTGTGCTAATTCCATTAATGCAGCAGCTCAAGAACTGGAGCTGTCACCAATTTTCAGCTAGAGTGTCAGCCTGAGAACTGCCATAGATGGTAAGAGGATGCTTGTCATGTCCCATTGTCCCTGCTATGCAGGTGTCAAGGACAGCTGGATTAGCAGTGGTTTCAGTAGTAAATTTAGCTGAGCTAATTGCATATGAATCAGTGCCTTTTGTGTTTTGCCACTGGAGTGCTTGTTTTTTGTCACTCTGCCTTCTGGAGGTGCTGAAGAAAATTTAGTATTTGGCCTTCTGGGTGTATTTGGGGGGAAAGCACTTGTGTGGGGGTGTTAAATCTTGAGGGTTTTCAGAGTATTGTTAAAATACACATGCATCTCTTCAACATTATACATTATGCTTAGGCACCATTCAGGAAATTTTCTGGTGTCCCCTATTTTACAAAACTCAGACTGTTCGGGATGAACCTTTTCCAGCACTGTCAAAATTGGTCTTATTGTAAGAAAGGAAGCTTAAAACTCTTACACTGTCTCTTGTTTGTCTGTGTGTGCATGTCTGTGGTGAGGAGGGGGAAGTGGGAGACTTCTCATTAACTGTATATGATTTTAATAATCCCCTTTGCTAGACTAGAGTCTGTTTCAAAATCAAGCCATAGGAGAGGCCATTCCTTGCATTGACTTAGATCTGTCATCTATTATGATCATATGAGGTGAAAACCTACTAACTTATAGGTGTAAGTTTGCTACAAGTTTATCATGGCATAGCTAGGACTGCTGATATTTATTTTCAAGCTATTAGAGCTATTTAACAAAATCAAAAGTTAGTTGTAATTCTTATTTTGATTGAGTTGTCTTAACTTGCTTTCACAATAGTTAATACTGTGGAACTCAGGTCTGGGTGTGCTGGTGTCTGAGATGATTGCAAGGTTTACTTGGGCAGAAACTTTCTGGTGAGCATGGAACTTCAAGTGAGACAGGGCTGTAAGTTTTCAGAATAATCACCTGGGAATGATGGGATGCTAAACTGGACTAGGTTTTTTGGGGGGANCCTTAAGTCATGTAATCTCCCATGACTTCAGGTATGTGTGTCTTCAAAGATTTCTTTATTGGTTTCTTACACTTTGCAATTACTTCCATTGGTGTGAAGTCCAGAAAATGAAGCAGCAGCTTCACGTGCCTTTGAGTTACTTGAAGTATGGAGTTGTAGAGCATGAATTGTTGACGTGAGCCCTCCAAGATTCCCTAGGAGAACTCTGGAAGCATGAATGAATTCTGCTGTAACAGCATGCACAGTATTTGAGACCTTCCAAAGTACTTAGTGGGCTAGAGAATGTAGGCAGCAAGCACTAGAAGTACTCCTTCCTAAAGTGAATGTTGTGCTTTGATATCTAAGTGGTTGCATTCTTAATACTAACTTGATGGAAGATTGCAAATGGCTCTTGAGTTGCTGCAGAGTACAGAAAGCCCCACCTTTAATATCTTTTTATGGTGGTGTGTCTTGGTATTTATTATGTCTGTCTTGCTCGGGATCAAAGTTTCCCCTTGGTAGCCTGTGGTAGATAAAGACAACCTATTTTCTCCCCTATAAAATTACTATTTCAAGCTGACTGGGGAAGATCTTTCTGACTTCAATTACCTGCCGAGTCGGCTTCTGCTTTGTGCTATCCCAACAGCAGCTTGTGTAGTCACTGGCTGGGTTCCTGCAGCTCCAGTTGGGTTTCATGCTGCTGCAGGAGAACAAAATGCAGCCATACAAGTAATTATTAGGTCGGGGAGAGAGCTGCAATTTGTGCTTTGAGTGATGTGAGGAAATGAAAGTAGAGGATTCTTGTGATTATCTGCTGTAGCTATCGCATCTGCTTTGATGTGTTTTGGGAGTTTTGAGGGGAAAAAAAAAAACCCAAACTAGAAATCACTGACAGCTTTCTGGTGTTCATTCTGGATGGGAGCTGTAGAGCTCAGCTGCTGTCAGGAGGAGACTGTCTCAGTGGCTTCTCTTTCCTATTGGGCTTATTGATGGTGGAATCAGTTCAGGGAGCACTAATTTGGTCTGAAGTAACCTCATCATATATCTTGAGAATCCTGAGTTGTGCAGAGGCAGCTTTTTCTTGGCTCCATCAGACTGAGTCCACTTGAATAATAGTTTTTGTGGTGTGATGTCCTTTTCTTCTACTAAACAAGCATCTTCACATCCCAAGTCCCTATCCCCTTGCCCTCACGAATAGTAGGGAATGGTGGTTGGACAGCAGAAAATGCTTAGAGCACTTTCATTAGGGCTTAATAAATAACAACTGTTCCTTGAAGCTTGCTTTCCTGAGCTTTTGGGCTCTTTTGAGCAAAATGCATGTCAAAGGTTTTGGAAAATCATTTTACAGTGTTTTCTAACAAACCCCAGATGTTTTGTGAAGGAAGGGGAATTAAAAATTGCTGAGGACTACAACAATTTCTTTTTTATGACTTCATGTTTTTTTTTTTGTTTTCATGCTCTCCCTTCAGAGAGTGGACAAAAGATCAAAAAAATGCTTTCCTTGTAAACTGCTTAAGCTACATCTGCTTTAAATCAATATTTACACCAGATTCTACTTGAATGTGGGTGCCCCTGGAAAGCAGAGGAAGGTGCAGTGATCACTGGGGCTGGTGTTTAAGAAACTCAGAGCCTTGTGTTTCCTCACAAGCTTCCACTTCCCTTCCTCTAACCCCCCACTGCCCAATTTCTGTCAAGCTTGCAACTTCCTTCACCCTGTCAGAAATAACCTGGGGGGTTGGTCTTGTGGTGATGGAGAGCTAGACCAAGTAGAAACTATCTGAGCTGAGTTTAAAAGGCTGTTGTGTAAGGTCAGATGCTGCAAACCCTTTGCTGCCCATCAGGGAATGTCCTCAGTTGTTTGTGCCACTGGAAGAGCTACAGGTGGGGTTTGTCCTGCAGGCAGCAGAGCCACTCATTGCACTGAAATGGTACTTCAGCATCCCATAGCACAGCTTGTTTGAAACCAGCTTGTTCCAATTCAACTGGTTTCTCTACTTCCCCACCATTCCTCAGGATTTGGAGTGGAAATTTTGGACCACCTACTGTAGTGGTGAAGCTCTGTCCCACTGCACATTTATTCTATTTGGACTCTTAATTGGCTGGAATGGATCTGGTCTTACAAATGTGTGTCTCCTGAGAGCTGGGCTGCTCTGAGCTTCCTAAAAGTCAGGAAAAAAACCCCCAAAACTGGTTTTGGATCCAATGTTTCTGCCTGTGTGGTGGTGCTGCCTTTGAACTTGCTGCTGGGGACAACACATCATTGCAAGTTGACATCACCGAGAACCTCCCTAGAATATTGAAAAGTGCTATGGAACTGAAGACAGATGTCCTGGCACTATGAAGAGGTGTAAGGTTGTGTCTTCTTCTCATGTTACCCTCTTTCAATGAAATTGAAGATTCCCTGGAGTATTTGTTGCTGATAACATATGAGTATATAGGTTGTTTCATGCTCAGAAGAAAGTGTGGCAGCAAGAGGAACATGCAGCTAATGATGTATGTGCTTTTCCTGCTTCAAACTGTGATGTCCAAACAAAACTGTCTTAAATGGATTGTTTTGGCAAAATGAGGTGGCATATATTCAGTCACAGGAGTATGGAGCAGCTTCCCTGGAACAGAGGAGCTGGAGCTGCATCAAAGGGTAGATGAGCCTCCTGTGCTCTAAGGCTTTGTTGAGAGGGGCAATTATTTTGAAAACACAGAAAGCAATTCGAGCTTCATGGGCCAGCAGTAACTTTTCAAAGAAACCAAGAGCTCTTATTCCTGCTGTACAAATTGGGAAGTACTTATTTTTCAGAGTGCTTGGAGATGTCGTTGATGGAAAGAACAAAATCTAAAGACTCCTCGAAAGAAAAATATTATGACTACATCTCTAAATTGAGTAATTTTATTCATTAAGTGAAGTACTAGAGGGGTTACTGACTCATGGGACTGATTCCTCTTTTCAGTGTTCATAGGTCTCTTGTCAGATGTATTTATGTGTTCTTTTAGATGCAGGACTACTTTGTTTTGGCATCCTGCTGGCTTGCTCCTACTCAGCACCAAATACCTCAAAGATTTTAGGAGAAAACAGCAAGTACTTTATCAGGATAATCTCTTTTGAAGGGATCTATCCCCAGCAAAGTGCTTATGGTGATGCTTCATTCACTGAACACCCTGAGCTCTTCAGCCCTGTGTGCAGAAAGTTGCTGTTATCTGTGCTTGGCAATCCTAAGAGCAATTCAGAATTCTTTAGCACTATAAGTTTGCTTCTACAAGATCACTATCTTTTTTTTGATCATCTCATGAGCTGTCCTTCCATGAAAACAAGCTTGTCTAGCTATTGGGTCTACATCAGAGCTTGTACTTACGTGACCTCCATGCAGGACTGTGTGTGTTGTGTACAGACTTGTCTATAAATTCTGCATGTCTCTTGTCCATAGTGATTCTGCCAGCACTTCAGGAAGTTCTGGACTCTGCTGATGCCTGGTGTGAGATAATGTGTGGGGTAATATATATTTTGGCCTTCTGATTTCAGAAGCAGCCGATGCCTATCACTTTGACTTGAGGAAGCTCATTTAATGAGCTTGGTTGGTTGTGCAGTGCTCAGTTTGCCTTCAGCTCCATATCACTGGGAGCTCAGATGTCTCCTCCACTGAGTTGCCACAGTCAGGGAGTGATGGGTGCTTTCTCCTCAGCTTTTTGATATCACCAAACAAGGAGGGTATCAGTCTCTACCAAGCTGGAAAACTGGATTTGCTGCACTGAAGTAGGACTCTCATACTCCTACTGGAACCCTCACTGCAGTGACTACTGGCCTGGCATTTGGCTGATCACATAAATGAAACTGGTGTCTTAACAGTGACCTGGACTGGGAACATCTAGAAGTGTCAACTTTAGATGTTGACAACTAACACTCTTGTTCCAGACATTTCCCTGGAAAATATTCCAGTTTTCTAGGTTTAAGATATTGAGACATAATTTCTTCTCTTTTGTCCTAACCCAGGGTAAGAAAAGGGAAAGCAAACAAGGTTTAATTTCTATTTAGTTTTCTTTCATGGCTCACATGTGACAAAAGAAGCTTCAGTGCCAGGGCCTGTAGCTGCACAATTCTGCTTCTCCTCCCAGACTTCCCAACTGATTTGAGGCTTTGGTGACACAGCACTCCCAGTTTGCAGCTTGGATAGCTCTTGTGTTAAACTGGTATTCTTCAGCTTCAGTGAGGGATGTTGTTCTGGAGCAGGGGAATCTGAAAAGGACCTGGAACTTTCCTGGTGAGATAAACCACATTTTATGTGTGCTGTGCAACAAGGCAAACTTCTGGGTTTTATTGCTAGTTAATCTCAAATCTGAGTTAATGGAAGAGGTACTTCTTTTGTAGGCTCAGACTTGTGGGAATCAGGACTTTGTGGGACCAGAACATACATACTTACACCTTGGATGATCAGGGTATTTCTGACCCTGTAGCAGCTTGTGTGTTCTCCAGCTCTTTGGGGAATTCTCTATAGAAGCTGTTCTTTGGGTAAGGGTTAAAACCTCTGAGGATTAGAGCTTTGGTTCCCCTCCCTAGACAGTCCTCTTCCTAAACAGCTGCTGTTGCTGAAGCTTAATTTCAATGGAATTAGATTATTCCACCTTTTCCCTCCCTGTCTTTATAAGGTGTGTGCAAATTTGTAGGACCAGCAACTCCCCATCTCTACCACAAATGGCCAAAGGTTTGATGTTCTTCTAATGGTGTTAAGACCTGTTGTGGTCTCTCTTACATTGAAATGATTGAACCATTCCTAAAGAATGGTTTAGCTCCTGAAATTGGCCTTAATTATGTGTCACCAGCATAACACAACACTACTGCTGAAGTATCTAGATTTTGTTCTTGGTAAAAGCTTTTCTTCAGTCCTTAGTTTAAGTGTGGACCCTGGGAGACTTTGGCACATCTGGGTCTTTGGGGTGTTCTCCTGGGATTCCTTCACTGTGTGGATGGACATAAACTGATCACACAGATAACCAACCAACCTCTCTTTGAAGGTCTTTCCTTCACAGGTTTTTAACATGCAGTCTTCTCCTGTGTCCAGAATTCTAGAAAAGATAATTAAAGAGATCATAAGGTTGAGAGAAGGTGAGGTGTGGGTTTTGTTTCAGGTTTTAGAGTGCTCTTAAAGTGCTTATTAGTGTGTTATTAAAACAAAACTTTGTAAGTGCATGAATGGTCAAAAATATCTTCAACTATTATGGACTGATTTCTGTAGTTTGCACATTTGATGGCCCCGAACTTATATATGAAATCCAAAACTAGTTTTGAATTTTCCACAATGGGTTTGAAGGAGATACTGACCAGGACAGTGACTGCAAACCCACAAAAACTGGAAGGAAGACTAAAAAGAACTTTGGGGTTTTGGGTGACTTTTGACTGCTCGCCTTCTATGATGACGTTTATAAATTTCAGACAATAGACTACTGTGCAAGACATGCAGATTTTTTTCCTCCTCCCTGTTTTCTTGTGCTAGCATTTGGGTTTCCACACCACTTTCTCTCTGCTTGAGCCCACCAAAGAATCTTCCACTGCTGGAGGTCAGCACTGAGGCAGTGCCTTGGTGGTCCAGGTGGGAGGCAGGCAGGAACAAAGCTGACCTTGCTTCAGCATGGGCAGCTGCTCCTACTTAGTTCCAAAAGCTGGCCTTGGAAAGCTGGATTGCAAAGCTAATAGCTCAGAGTGTTCTTCCCAACTCATCCCTCCCCCTCCAGACTTTCTCAAATCTTTCTGTTCGGTGTTTTGTTCTCAAAACCCAACTCGTGCTGCTTGAGTGTAATAAATAAACTAAGTCAAAACAAAATGTTTGCAATTTTTGTGCAAGAGTCAGGCCATGTAAAATATCTTTAAATATCACTCTGTTATGATTTCTGCTGTTACTGGGAATGCCTAACTCCAGTTTCCATGGTTAAAAATACCTTGATTATTTAGTGTTGTTCCTTTGTGCTATAGTAGCAGATACTGCTGGGATTGAGAGTGTTACTGTGTCATTGTGATGCATATAAAAAAACCCAGGACACTTCCTGAGGAACTTATTTTTTGCTGGAAATAATAGAGAAGGATTTCACAAAGGGAAGAAGCTGCATGTTTGTTACGTTCCTTTGGCTGTGTGAATTTATCCAAGGTCTCAAGTAGAATGTGAAAAGATCAGGCTATTGAGTGAAGGTAGCCTCATTCATTGCTCTTAATTTGAAACTTTTCCAGAAGTATTTTTGTCAAATACCTACATAATGCACATATTTGGATGATGCAACATGTGTTTTACATTTTTATAAACTGGTTTTATGGCTTTGGCCATGGAAATATTTTAGGTATGGGGGGTGGGGAGGCATTCTAATGATTATTTAAAGAATACTGGATTTTTTTGAGAGAAGGAATTTGTAGCTGTAGATCAGTGTGCATAAAAGTTGTTACAGAAAATGTGAGTACAGAGTTAATTCAATAAGTATAAACATGAATACATGTTCTATGTCTTGTACTTTGTTCCAATATTGGATGTTCAACTACTTCTTTACAATGAGTTATTAAACCCCTTGGCAGAATGCTTTGTGTTGGCTGTGGGGTTTAATTCCAGCCCTTCAAGTTCAAAAGGCTTTTCCCTGGGGAGTGGGCGTGAGGAACATCCCCCAATCCTGACAGCTCAACCTCCACCTCCCCTGCAAGCCTCTAACATCCAAGTTTCTTTCTAGTCCTTAATGTTCTGGGATTAATCTCCCTTTACCCCAGTACCTGTGTGGTTACTGCTGCCCTGGCTGCTGTTGCTTTAGCTCCAGTTCTCCTCAGTTTGTAGACTCGTGATGTGGAACACTGTCTAGTGCTTTGGGAAGCCAACATTTGTGGTGCTGGTGAAGCAGTGGCATTGCATCATTTGATTCCATCATCTTTAAATCCCTCCTTTTCTTCTCTCCAGATAAAGATGTGCTTGCTAAAATGAAAAAGCAGAACCCTGATTTTATTCTGTGACAGTGAGTAAACACTTAGGAATTCTGTGTAGAAAATACTCTTGATTAAACTTTGGCCATAATGATAAATAAAAATACATATATACACCAAATACAGATGACAAAAATACTCTTGGTTAAACTTTAGCCATAATGATGATAAATAAAAATACATATACCAGATATAGATGACAAGAGGGAACAGCATCATATACCATGGCAGTATGAATCTACTGAGGGGTTTTCAGACTTTTTCCTTGGTGGCAGTGAAGATAACCACATTTAGCCTTAAAAGTTAAATGTGTAATTTAGCTTAAAAGCCTTAAAGTCACTTTGAAACAGGAGCATAGAGGCACCCTCCTAGGTCCAGTGGTTGGATGGCTTCAAAGAAATCTGAGAAGGAGAAGGTTTTTGGAATGTAACAAGCAGTATCTCTGCCTCAGGTAGGATTGTGGGCTATGCAAATGCTGGGAGATGATAGTTCTGCCTCAACAAGCAAACGTTACAGCTTTTAGGGAGCAGTAATCCTTTCTGTTATAGTGTTTGTCTCTCATGCTCAGCTGCAGTGTCCACAGCAGAGCATTAATGGGAATTAGAAGACCTCTGCTACCCAACTAGTCCTGCTCCCAGCTGGAAATGTAGAGGTCCTACCTAGAATTGCTGTGGAGAAGCCACTTTGCACTAGATGAAAGCAGAACACAGTGCTCAAAGGTAGATCCAGTGGAGATGGTCCATGGCTTGGGCAGCCCAGCTGTTTCAGGTCACTGAAAGGAGTGGTGGGGCCAGTAAAGCTGGACTTGAGTCTGAGATGGTCACTTGTGTCTCACCATACTTGCTGTATGTGTGAAGGTGCTGAAGGTTTGGTCTTTATCAAAGGTGGCTCAGCTGAGCAGCACGTGCCTGTTTTGGTGCAAATTAATTTGATCAAAGCTCCATTGGCTCAGTAGCAGCTCAGACATCTGAAGATGACTCCAGAAGGAACTCTAACAAGTTTGAGTACGGTGGATGTTTGACATTTTGGGAACCTCACATAATCTGTCCTTCAGTAATTTTTCTGCCAAACACCCAAGGAGTGTCTGCAGAGCCCTTTTTTCTGTTCTCCTGCCAAGATTCAGACACTCTTTGAAGTCAAGGAAGTCGTCTTCGAGGAAATGTCATCCCCAGAATCATTTGTTAATTGTGTGTAGCTCTGCTTGTATTGAGGGCTGGCTTTATTAGCTCTGTCTTAAAGGCTTCTTGGATTTCACTTGCCAACTTGAGTTGTTAGTACTGGTAAAAGTTCATAAATCACAGATACCTCAAGTCTAATGGGCCTGTTCAGTGTTCCAGGGTTGTCTGCCTTGTGTTTCTCAGGCTGTTCACAGGAGGAAAAGCACTTAGAACACTTGTTACAGGTACATGATGTCTCCTCTGTATCATTTATGTAACTTTTCCTGTTGTGTATTAATAAGTATTTGAAGGACAATTAAGATAAAAAGTAGATTTTATTTAAATGGAAAACCTCCTCAGTCATAAGACTCACAATCTCATTTCGATGACTGGCTAAAGTCTTCACATTAATTTAACATGATGGTTTGCTGCTTATGCATTACCTTTATTTTGGGGCAGGTTTGGGTTTTTTTATTTATGCATTGGTCTAGATACCACACTCTTGTTCCTAACTGGTGTTAAAGGTAACTTGGAGCCTGGGGGAGGCCTGTGCAATTTACAGTTGTAGCCCTTTTTCATGAAGCATCTCAGATACATTTAAATCAGTTTTAGTCCCTACTAAATATAGTCAGTATGATGTTTAAATGCTCTTTTGTGCAGGCTAGTGGAAGACTTGGAGAGGAATAAGATTCACCTTTAGAATTTGCTAATAGAACTTTGTCAACAGCATAATTTTATATGGAGCTGAAAGGTCCCAAATGCACTAAATGTCTTGGCACTGTCAGTGCTGTATTAATCTAATTTATAATTGTACCTTGCTCTAGTAGTTCTGCTTTAAGTTTGCTACACTGAGTGTACATTTTGCTTCACATTGAGGGGAAAACACTTGCCTTTAAACGAGGGATTGTGGTTATATTGAAGTGCTTTTGGCAGAAACTAAGATTGGTGCCTTTCTGGGAGAGGTTGTCTTCTCATCAGGTACGGAGTTTGGTTGGTTGTATGTGTCAGCAGTCTCTGATGTGGTGTTCCAGGTGAATTGCTGCAAAGTTGGTAGGTTGGGAGTTAATTCCTAACTTTGCCAAGATTTTTTAAAGCATTGACATTTGGGGCTGAGGAGTTTGCATTAAACTCTTAAATAATTGACATGCAGGATGTGACAAGAGTGTATTGTAATAACTTTTTATGAGATGATGACATATAATATGGAAATAAGCTGGTAAAGTAGCTTGTGGTTGCTCTTTTTTTCCTTACACAATCTCCTGTGAATCTTATGAAAGTGGATGTAACATGTAGCTTAAATTAGGCCTTTGATTTAGTGAATTGTCTTGAAAGGATGAGTTAAAGCCCATCTGAGGTTACTCTCCTTCCCAACACTCCTCTACCAGTCTCTCCCACTCCTCACCAGTTACCCATCTTGTGCTGCCCCTCTACTCAGAGCTCTTATGTCACTGGGAAATCAGGGACATCAGAAGTCTTGAGGTTGGTTGGGTTTTTTCTAGTTGGCCTCAGAGAGATGAGTGAGATGCCTTTGAGCTTTTTAGAAAAACATTGCTGAACATTTTTTTTTTTCTTGGAAAGAAACATGTTAAAACTGTACTCAGGGGTTTTTTAAAGAGAATTTTCTTTCTCATTTTGCATTTAATATATAAAACATATATGCACAGTGCTTAGCACTCACTGCCAGAGCCTTGTTCCTACTGGAATACATAAAGTAGCCCAGTATGCTCAGGAATTGAGACTGGATGTGTCCCAGTTTTCACTTGTACCACTAACACTTTCCCTGTGTAGATCCATCGCTCCTTGTTGGTAGCATTTGATTTGAAATTTTTTTCCTTTTGAGCTGGCAAACTGAGAAACTTGTTTTCTTTGCCATAGCAAGTTTCTTATTCCTTGTCTCTGAACATCAATTGTGGCAGCAAAGCAACAGAGGGGACGTGTTGGCAGAATATTCACATGTAACATCAGAGCTGGAAAAGAAATTTTAATAATCTGAAGTGTGGAGCTACAAATTGTTCTCTTAATCATTTGTTTTCAATGCCTGTGTTTGGGAAAGAGGTTCAGAACACTGATTCTGGCTTAAATCCCCAAATCTTCCCCAAATCCTGCTTTTGAATCTTCATGAATAAATAGGTCTTAACTTGGTAAAGCAGGAAATCGTGGGATTTTATTGCACTGCTGTTTGTTCATGTTTCAGTGAAGGGGAGTCTCGGAGTAATAAACATGCTTCTATAATTAGAATATTAGTTACACCAGATTAGATTATCTCTTCAGTTTACTATTTCAGACTGGAAATCAGTATTTTATACGCTTTGCTAAGTGAGATGCACAGAGGCAAGCATTAAAAATTACATGTTACGGTTGACTTCAAACTCCTCTGCTGGTTTTGTAGTTTCCTTGTTATTGAAGCCTTTTGCTACCGAGGGGAAAAATGTAGGATACGTGCTGTTCTTTCAGAGCTCTTGTTTCCTCAACACTATTATTTTGCTTGGAAGCTGGTCTGAGCAGAGAGTGTCACTCATCTCTCCGCATGTCTAGCAGCAGAACTCTGATTTGTGAGCTCCTGGTGTCACGAATAAAATGAGTCTTTCCAGATCTGGCCAGAATTTCAGCTCGTTTTTCCTGTAGTGTTTGCACTGGAGAAGCTTCATAGTAACAACTCAGCTTTTTTTTTTCCTCCAGGAGGAATGTCTGTCTTTTGTTCTTACAACTTGAACGCATTGTTCTTTTATGAATGCTTTTGCCATAAGTGCTGTGTGGGGGTTTTTTATTTGTTTTTAACTAAAAAGAGCCATAAAAATCCTGCA
Source organism: Brachypteracias leptosomus (assembly GCA_013401335.1). Taxonomy (NCBI): domain Eukaryota; kingdom Metazoa; phylum Chordata; class Aves; order Coraciiformes; family Brachypteraciidae; genus Brachypteracias; species Brachypteracias leptosomus. Next base: position 63,884 of record VYZX01025146.1, on the reverse strand, counting down.
TTAATGCCGTGAAATTGCGTTTGAACTTCCTACCAGAAGTTAGGTTGATGTGCAGTGAGACAAAGCTGCAATTATCTCTCTCTTTGTACTCCCGTGGGGCTTCATTAAAGTGGCTCCTCTTTAGGTGCTTCTGTTTCCCGGCGCATGAAGTTCAGGATGGAGCAGACACAACAAATAAATCTTGTGTGTAGTATTTCCTACCTGCAGATGGAACATTTAACCACCCTTTTCTGCTGCTCTTGTAGCAACAGGAGCTGCTCTGGCAGACCTTCTAGTATTTAAACCTATTGGATAATGTAGCAAATATTGAGTGTTCTGCTGCATCAGCTCGTTCTCTGCTATCAGCTAAAGCCAGAGACAATTGCATCCCTGCAATGGCTTCAAACTGATGTATTCCTAATATTGCTTAATGCAATTTGACAGCCACTTAATACTTGAGCTCGTAAAACCTTATTTCACGATGGGATAGTGTGTATTTAAGCAGGCTTTCCTCGAGGTTTAGACTTGACAATCAACCCTGAGGGCAAGTGTTTAATGCTTCAAACCTTCCAGGCTGTTAGTTACACGTTGTAGGAACATCCTCCTCTTCAGGTGCTGCTTTGTCTTTTCAGAGCACTTAAACCTTCTTTCATTTGACAATTTTAGGCATCAAATCAAAGCTTGAGCCTGTAATAAAGATGCATTGGGGTATGGATGCAAAAACTGTCTCGTGCTTATACTTCTTCTGTACATTTAGTGGGTAAGAACATCCCTTACACACCTGATTTTCAATACTTTTCCAATGATTACACTCCATGTAATTAATATTAGATTTTTTAAAATTTAGGATTCAGGATTTTTTGCGTATGTATTTTCACAGAATCCCAGCATGGTGGGGGTTGGAAGGGACCTCTGGGGATCATCTTGTCCAGCCCCCCTGCTCCAGCAGCTCACCCAGAGCAGGGTGCCCAGGGTCATGTCCAGCAGCGTTTGGAATCTCTCCAGGGAAGGAGTCTCCACAACCTCTCTGGGCAGCCTGGGCCAGGCTTGGGCACCCTCCCAGGAAACAAATTTCTCCTCCTGGTCAGATGGAACCTCCTGGGTTCCAATTTGTGCCGGTTGCTGGACACCACTGGAAAGTGTCTGGCCCCATCCTCTTGACACCCACCCTTCAGCTATTTTAGTGGGGCATAGGCCTTTTTCCATAGTGTATATGGTGATATCTTTGCCAGCATTTGAGTGCAAGTCAGGGGAAGCAAGTACTTTATACGTCTGTCTGTAGCTCCTTGTTAAGGGAATGTCTGTAATCTTTAGAAAGAATGTGCTTAATTTGCCATCTGCAATTCACAGTACACTGTCTATGCCTGGAAAATGAATGTTAACTATTGTTCAATATTTATTTTTAGACATGGAGCTGATATGGGGTGGTCTACCCAAAATGTTTTTCTTAACAAAGAATATGTCAATATATAGATTTGGCAGCATGCAAAGCCTGGCTTTTGTAGACTCTCTCAGCAAGGAGGAGGGGGAGAAAATGATCATGACCAGTGAGAATTAAATGTTCTAATATTGTGCATTTTTTGGTCCCATTTCGATTGAAGACAAGACTCTATGAAGGATGACCCTGATTTTTTGCAAGTGGGGTTGTCCCCTGGGTTTAGAGCACCCAAGAGAACAGTCTGATAAGCATGTTCAGCAGTGAGAGAAACTCATTCAGCAGGTTCTAATCCAAAGAAATTCCTTGCTTGCCTACATAATAATGCAAGGAATCTCTGGAAGTCATCACTTGAGAAGAAACTCTTTGGTGTTTCTGTAACTTGCTGGGGATTTGTGTAAGCAAAGTGCTCATGCAATAAAGGACAATTTTATAAAGCGTATGGGGAAGCAGGAAGGGGGAATGTGGTGATTTAAACTGCTTATTTGTGGAGGAAGAGGACAGGAGCATAGCTTGAGGTAGATGGGCTCCTCTTCAGTGCCTCTTCATCCCTATTCACTTGGATTTGTTGCCTGTTTGGGGAGAAGAGCAGAACAGTGTCTGTATTTGCTGGAGGGTTATCAGGTGAGTCCTGGTTTGAGTATGTACTAGAAGAAACACTTTGAAATGAGTGTTTCCAAGAATCTTGGGTGGCCAGAGAGAGAGAGAGCACACGCTGGCTTGGTAATTGATTACTGGTATTAGAGCAGTAGGGGAATTCCTGAAGAGTTTTAATGGTCTGCTAAGAGTGTGAAGAGATAAACTGGATGATTAGGGCTGAATTTCTTCTAACTCCTTGGAGAGAATGGGAATATACAATTCTCTTGTGTCAATAATCTATTGATCTATCCAGGACCTTGGCACGCAGCTTGTCTGAACTGTATCAATACCCTGTTGCATTTCAGCCTCAAGTTACTGTGGTTCAGCTGCCTGGTGGGAGAAGTAACTGGGCTGTTACTATGGTGAATGTGAGAATGTCTTTAACCAAGAGGGATAAAATAACTCCTCGTGTCCCCCAGTGTTGTGAGATGCTGTGAAGTGAGAATTGGGTACAAGGAGGGTAGAGCTGCTGATCAATGATAACTTGTTTGTTCTATTTCCCTTATTCTTTAAGATATTTTTTTTTAGTTAATGATATTCTGCTATGGAAAGTCAAGAAGAAAGAAATAGGAAGGAGTTCTATGTGATATTATCTTAACTGTTATCAGCTGGCTATTCGTTAATTTAAATCCCAATAAATTAGTTGTGAAATTGAAATTCCTGAGCTGGTTACTAACAGGATTCTATTACAATAAGCAATTTGCAGCATTAAATTCATCATGTGAAAGAAAACTTTAAAAAACAACAACAAAACCCCAAATAACAAACCCCATAAACTTCAATTAGGAGCAGTTCAGCTCTCAGAAGGATAAATAAAATAAAGGTGTCTGCAGAGAGGGGGCTGGATGGCTTGGTAATATGGGGTTTTTTAAAAAGACATAGTAAAGTGAAATGTTTGGAGTTTCAGCAGGGTCTGTAGCTGAATTTGGGGCTGTATTTTGGAAACCAGAGTTTTCTGCAAGCAGTAACAAGGAGTAGTAGATTTCTTGGCTTGAATGAGAAGGGAAGTAGGAGTAAGGGAATGGTGGCATCATGTAGCCTCTGATGAGGCACTTAATGAAATACTCTGTGCAGTTCTGCTGCCAATTTTTCAGGATTTTGAAAAACTGGAGAGGATGCAAAAATGGTTTGAAGGGGAGAATGGAGAAGTTCTGGCTTGTGCAGCATCAAATGAAAACTGGCAGCTTAAAGCAGGTATTCAACAAGCTACCACAGCTACTGAAGAAATTGTCATTTCCATGGCAGAAAGTGGCTCCCAAACTTGCTCCTGAACTGCAACAGCCTAGGAATTTCAACCTGCTGCTGTGTCAAAACTCAGGCTCCTTGAAGAACAGTCAGTCTTTGAGAAGTAAAACAATAGGGCTTTGTTAGTGTGTATCCTGCAGCCATGAAAATGCAGGATGCTAAAAGGCAGAGCAGGAGAATCCATGAGGAGAGTTAGAAGCTCAAGCCAAACCAACTCAAATGGGAAGGTTTTTAGGAGAAGGGTTAAGTATTGGAACACCTCTCCTGGAGCAGCTCTCTTACGAGGCCAGGCTCTGTGAGTTGGGGTTGTTCAGCCTGGAGAAGAGAAGGTTCCAGGGAAACCTTCTTGTGGCCTTCCAGTATCTGAAGAGGACCTACAGGAAAACTGGGAAGGGACTTTTCACGTGGTCTTATAGTGATAGGACAAGGGGTAATGGGTTCAAACTGGAAGAGGATAGATTTAGATTGGAAATTTGAAGGAAATTCTTCATTCTGAAGGTGGTGAGACACTGGCACAGGTTGCCCAGGGGGGTTTGTGGATGCTCCATCACTGGATGTCTTCCAAGACCAGGTTGGATGGGACCTTGCACAACCTGGTCTAGTGGGAGGTGTCTCTGCCCATGGCAGGGGTGTTGGAACTAGATGTTCTTTAAGGTCCCTTTCAACCCAAACCATTCTATGATTGGAGGAAGCTAGTAAGAAAAATGAGTTTTAACATCTTGATAAATTCAAGCTGGTATGAAGCAGACTGAAAGACCTTAGCTAAGCATGGTGTACTTAAAATGGGGACAACTGGATGAAACTGGGAGATACCTGGTATGGGAAAAAGGGGAGCTGGCAAAGAATTTCTAATGAAGATTTGTAAACTCTGAATTTGGTTATTCTGAAGCAAGTGTTCACTGTTTTCTTTGAGGTTGGGGTGGAGAGTGAGCTGAGTTGTCACAGTAACTATGGTGATGTCCTGAGAATGATGTGAAATGTCCTTGTGTTCTAGTAGCCACTATTTGCAGTGCCTGAAACAACGTGTGGAGGGGAATGGATCTTGGAAAAACAAATCAAGGTTGTTTGTGTGAGTAAATGTCAAAATTGAGACTCCTTTTAGGCATAGAAAAGGGTAGAGCTTATTGAGAGAGAGTAGTATCTGTGGGTAGAAAACCTGGGAAGCATTAGTCTTGGAAGATTAAAGAAAGATCCCAACTTTATTGCCCAAGGTGATTTGTAGCTTCAGCTCTGTCTGCAGAGGCCTCGTGTTGCAGGGATGGAGGTAAAAGCCCCAAACTTCATGGATGTGGAGAAACTTTCTCAGCTCTCAGAGGTTTTTGTTTGTGGTGCTTCAAGAGACAAAGCAGATCTCATGTGTCTTTAACAGAGTAGAAATTATTTGCTACTCTTCTAGAGGCTCACTAACAAAACCCAGCACCAAAAAATCCTCAAGCTGAAGTTTGTATTTAATCTGTGGAGCTGTAAATTTGGAATGCTGCTCTATGTAAAGTGATTTATAATTGCCTGTAAATTTTGGTTTATAGCTTCTGCCATCATTTTCAATCCCTCTGTTAACCCTGCGTGCTGGCTGAACTAAACAGAGTGAATCTCATGTTGAAAATAATTCTACATCAGCTGCTCTATACAGAAACCAAAAGGCCAAAATGAGATACTCTGATAAAATGCTCTAAATTACTTTTATTATTACAGTTATTACACATAATGATGTTGTTACTGCAGGATAGATTCATGTAGTTGGAAAAAAACCCCTCTAGTTGTGAAATGCTTTCTATTACTACTTCACCAGGCTTTCTGTTAATGAATGAATGCCATTATCCCTGAGATTAAATAAAGCATTGGAGAGTCAATACAACAATTAATATTTTGATAGGACAAGACATGCTGAGGCAGAAACTTGCTCAAAGTCATGTCATAGGTGGGGAGTGTTTGGTTATTGAGATAGACTCAAACCTTTCCTTACACAGGTATAGAAGAACCAAACAGTGGTTCCTCTACAGTTTTCCAACAGCAGTTCTTTAAATAAAGCTAATTATGTGTACAGTCTGTACACAAAAAGAATTCTGGTGTTGGTATTGCTCTATGTGTGGTCTGTGTTGTCTCCAACTGCATTATTACTTTGCTATTAAGCTCTTGTTTTTAAGGATCAGTGAATCTGTACTAGCTTGTTGGGTGTTTGTTATGAAAACTGATAAGCTATTTTCAGTTGTAAGTATATTAAATGTGAATTTGAATACATTTTTCAGTGCTATTGACTTCGAAGAGATTGTAATCTCTTTGGATTTCCATTTATTACATTTTTCTTTAAAAATATGTAAGTTCTGAATTATTTTTTTTATTGGGCATCTGACCTGGATTGTCACTCTCTTCTGTTATTAATTAGTTTTCCTGCTGGTTTTTGTAGATTTACAGTTCATACGTTGTGAAAGAGTCAATTGGTTTTAGTGCAGATTCCCACATTATATTTAAATGACTTTTTTAGCTCAGCAGAGGGGTGGCTGATCAGTCTTTGCAATTTGATCTTCACGGTCACTGCTGTTTGTTCTATTAAAAAAAAAAAAAGCCTGTTCATGATTCTACTGCTGCCTGCATTAGATGATGGGAACATTTATTTGCAGATAGCATTTGCTTCAAGGAGTCCCTGCTTCCCAATTCACCCATATGCAGTTGACTTCAGTTGCCATTCATAGAGTCCTGAGGATTCCTTTGGATACCCCCCAGATACACCAAAAACATAATGGAATTTGACTAACATTGGACCCAAAGCCATGTGATTTCAATGGTTTTAATTATATATGATACATAAAAATGTGATACATATGTAACTTATATACACTAGGTATGTTTTCCAGATTGTGCAACAACTGTCATTAGATATTTGGTCAAGTGACAGATAATTCTGGAGGTGAAAGTGGGTGCAGAAAAAGGGAGGGTGCAAATGATGTAGAGTGTTCTGGGAAAGCTTTTAGGCAGCAGCTCTGGAAAGTGGTACTGGGGCTTTTTGGCAGAGGGCTTGCAGAAGGGAATCTTCTATTCTTAGCTGCAGCATAATTTGTATTTTTTTGATTTTGGAGTTGTCAAAGCTCAGAAACTCTTCTGAACGTTGCTCTGTAAAACAGCAGTTAGTATGTGTTCATTTCACGTGCCAAAGCAGCTTAAAAACCTGTGTAAAGTGAATAGTCAACAGACTAAGCTTCAGATCCACTTGTATGGGTGAAAGCTTGGCCTTCAAACTGCTTCATTTGTCACAAATGCATTAAATGGAGGGACCCAGGTAGCCCATCTCATGGGTCCAAACAGGGTCAGGACCTTCTGGCTCTGTTGGCAAGAGCTGTGGTCCTGGGCTGCAGAGATTGAGGGGTAAGCACTGATCTTTTCAGCTGTTTTCTTGAGTTGCTGGAAGTCTCCAGCTGGTGTGTTGCCTGCAGGGGACAACAATGAGTGTCTCACCAGCAGCCAGAAACATTCAGTGTTGGGGCAAAGTCTTCTGGAAGTTCAGAGCTGTCACTTGAATGCCACTTGGTCTCATACAGGGGAGACTTGCAGGCTCCTCATACCACTTGTCTTGTGCTGTAGCGTAAAAGATTAAGACAGGACAAGAGGGGATGGCCCCAAGTTGCACCAGGGAGGTTTAGATTGGACATTAGGAAGAAGTTCTTTGCTGAAAGAGTGGTCAGGGACTGGCCCAGGCTGCCCAGGGAGGTGGTGGAGTCACCATCCCTGGAGGGGTTCAACAAACGAGTAGATGTGGTGCTTTTGGACATGGTCTAGGGGTCAGGGAGATGTTGGACAAAGGTTGGACTTGATGATCCTGGAGGTCCTTTCCAACCTAAATGTTTCTATGATTCTAAGAAATGAAATATTGGGGAGGGTGGGGGCACGTTTTGGTTCTTTTACCTACTTGGCAGTGAACTTGTAAAATTTTATCTGGTGAGGTGCTTTGACTCAAACGTGTCAAATATTGCTGTTAAAACTCTCAAACATGTAAATTATCAAGTCTGAAATGTAAGCAATAATCTCAGACTCATTTATCATCTTCATTCTGGGGAGCCTAATAATACTTTGTGCTCAATACTCTTCACTGTCACAAGACTGAGATCTCAAACTGCCAGAGAAGTTTGACACAGTAAAGATTTTTTGACTTGTTAAAACCTCATTTAAACAACTGATTTAAGAAATCAAGTAGTCGAACACACCAAATTAAAAACATTACTTAAATCAGTTAATACTGGGAAACATGATTAGTTTTTATGTAAAGAACTTGTAACCAGGCGTGTTGGGAGAGGGGAAAGGGGGGGTAGTTAAAGTGCTTTTTGCTGTATGGAATTTCATAAGCTTTCTCTATTCTCCCCATGAATTAGGCTGATTTACCCTCAGAAGCACTTGATATTCTATAGCTCTAATTAAAACCATGCCTTATTTAAGCTGTGGGCCTGCTAAGTGCATTGAGTCATTGTTTAATATTGTTTCTCAGTGTTTGTTTCATTCCCTATAAACACCAAATCCCTTCCATCACTAGGTTCTACTCTATATTTTTCATAGATCTAGTGACATATCCCATAATTTTGCAACTGCAATTCTACTCTTGTAGAGTTGTTTTTTTAAATAAATCTTTTTGGCCATATGTTCAGATAACTTGGCCCATATTACTAATGGTATATATGGAAAAAAATGTGTTAATAGAGGATGGAATTGTGCCTGTCTTCTTTCTGAGAGAGCCTCTGTGTGTGTTTGGGGGAGGGAAATGGGTCATATCAGTGGTAAAATCATGTTGTATGAAGTGCATGGCTCTTGATGAGCTGTGCTGTATCTAACATTACATATGAAGATAAAGCCAGTTGCCTGTAAAGCTTGCTTTAAATTTTAATCAGCTGCAGAAGAGATAAGTGGTAACTCCTGCATGTGAGTGCATCTAGCACAGCCTGTTAAAAACCAAATTCCAGCGTTATAAATTTTACAAGAGATCTTTGTGGCTTGAATTTTGAAGCCGCCGCGATAGCTTCAAATTTTAGGGACGTAAATTTTCCTCCTTCCCCTCGCTCTGAATCAATCTTCCTGACAAATGACAGAAGATTTAAATTTGAGGACACAAAAGAAAATAACAGGAACTGAGCCCAATAGAGGCGACTAATCCCCTAATTACTTTTTCTGAACACTGGGAATTGCGCTGCGGAGTATCCGTCAGTACCATCTAGAGTAAGCTAAATTTATTCCATTCCAAAGCTGGAGAGGGAGGGATTTTGCTGCCAACTCAGAATAGTAATGGGCTGTGGTGGTCTTTATCTGATAGAAGTGAAGCAGATGTGGCTACTCCATCAAATGTCTGTCTGCAGGCTGGAGTTTTCCTGGGTGTTCATCGCCCTCCCCTCACCCTGTCACACCCTGGGTTTGAAATTTAACTAAATGAAGGGGTAGGTAGAGCTCTCAGCTTGGGGGCAGGGGCTGAGGAGGTGGCACATTGCCAGCAGTGACCTATAAAAGCTCTGTTTGGCTCCACTCTGATATCAAAGCTATTTAGTAGCAGACATGACCCATATTTTGGCTTAAGTGCTCTCAGTCAGTTCGTTTGTACTCGCTTTAAGTGTAGTGTTGATACTGAATTTTTCCCCAGTCTGCTATTCCACGCTGAAGTTACTGAATCATAGAATGGTTTGGGTTGGAAGGGACCTTAAAGATCATCCAGTTCCAACCCCCCTGCCATGGGCAGGGACACCTCCCACTAGACCAGGTTGCTCAAAGCACCATCCAACCCGGCCTTGAGCACTTCAGATGGAGTATACACAACTTATCTGAGCAACCTGTTCCTGTGCCTCACCACCCTCAGAGTGAAGAATTTCCTCCTAATTTCCAATCTAAATCTCTCCTCTTCCAGTTTAAAGCCATTACCCCTTGTTCTATCACTACAGGCCTTTGTAAGAAGTCCCTCCCCAGCCTTCTTGTAGGTCAGATACTGGAAGGCCACAAGATCTCCCTGGAGCCACCTCATCTCCAGGTTGGACAGCCCCAACTCTCTCAGCCTGTTGTTCAATACCTGCCTTTCAGTTGAACCTCCCTGTCCTGGTATTGGAGGTATTTTGTGACCCTGGCTGTTAGCTTGGAGTGTAAAATTTCTGGAGTGGCAGCCAGGGAGTAAGCACTCTGATAATTAAATGCTGAATTTGGTTGTTAACACTTTGATATAATTCAAGTGGGTGACAATGGGATATCTACTTGTTGCTTTCTCACTTGAAATAGAGAACAATTTAAAAGATGGAGAGGCAGTGCCAGCCATTGCATATTTCAGAGCCATGCCATCTCCTGTGTGAAGAGATAGTATATGTTTCTTTTCCTTGGATAATTTAAAAAACCAAACCAACAAAAATTCTGGGAATCAGGGCCAGACTTGTTCTCAGTTCAGATTGAGGCAGCACTGGAGGGGCTCACAGCCAGTCCTGTTTTGAAATGAGCCTGCTGATGGCACATACAGTGAAGAAAAGCTCTTTGCTTCCCACTTCTTCACAAGTTATTGTTGGTTGTTTTTCCCAACTCCTGTGCAGCAGCATAAATCAGGATTGCATTTTGTCTGCTGTATAATGTGTTATCTTGGTGGCTTAAATCACTTCAGGAGCTCAGAGTTCAAACAAAGTGCACGTGTGTGTATTTTTTCAATATATGAAGTGGTGTGTAGGGAATGTGAGCAAGTTCTGGTCAGATCCACCACCTTCACCCATGTAGGTCCTACAGATTTACCCTTCTGTGCCTTCTGCCCCCAAAATGTCTTGTGATAAAGATGCTTGGTTTGGAAGGGGCTTAAACTGCTTTTCATAGAATCCTAGAATGTTTTAGGCTGGAAAGGACCTCCAGAGGTCTTCTGGTCCAACCTCCCTACACCAGCAGGGACATCTCTACCTAGGGCAGGCTGCTCAGAGCCCCATCAAGCCTGACCTTGAATGACTCCAGGGATGGGGCCTCCACCACCTCTCTGGGCAACTTGTTCCGGGGGGGGGGGACCCTCATATTAAAGAGCATTTTTCTAATATCCAGCATAAATCTACCCTTTTATAGCTTAAAACCATTACTCCTTGTCCTATCATTACAAACCCTTTTGAACAGACCTTCCCCTGCCTTCCTGTAGACCCCCTTTTCCTCTGAGAGCTACTATCAGTAATATTTGTCCAACTTGGCTCAAGCACCAGTTGAACTATTCTGCAGGAATATTTATTTATTGGAAAATGCCCCAAAGTCCAGTTTATTGTGCTGATTTGTTGCCATTTCTCTGGGAGTCTCAGATCAATAGGAAATAATCTGATTGCTTTTGGGTTTGTTCTTTTGAAGAGCACTTTCCACCAGGAGATAGATCAGCTCTACCTATAGTGTGGATTCCAGAAAGCAGCTTCTGTCCCTCATTGGGCTTTATAGAATGTAACTGCTTTCTATAAGCACTAAATGGCTTTCTGGCAAGAAGTAGTTCACATATTTTTACTTCTTTTTTTTTTTTTTTCCCCTCTTGAGGGATTTTTGTGCTTAACAGGGTCTGTTAAGGTAACTGCCTGGAGAGTCTTTGGCTGTCTTAATGTAAAATTGATTTGTGTCAGGTTGAATTGATGGCTTCTGGAAGCTGCAGGCAGGATTGGTGCTGGGGGGTGCTTTGATTCACAGCAACATTTCACTGCTGATGTGCTGGGTGTACAAATCTTCCAGGCTGTGCATTGATAGAAGCCCTTGAGGGGACTTTATCACCCTATTTTTTTTTGTCTGGCTTTTAGTTGAGGATTCTAATTCGTGGCTATTTTGTGTGCTTGGCATATCCAAATACGTCAGCGTAGCCAGGCATCTGCTGCTTTTGTTCCTGGTGTATATAAATGAGTTGTAGACTGTTGGCAGCTACAGACACTGTTGCATCCTTCTCTAATTACCCATATTTTTGTGGGTGTATCAAGAGTTTTGGGGGATGTGCTCCAGCTGCAGTGGCAAAACCATGTTTATGCCTACATACATGTTTAAAATTATAGGCTGCTTGTGTCCCAGGAGAAATCCTGCCCTTAGCAAACTAATGCCAGGGGTTTGGCGGGTCAGAAGTTTTGCTTTCAGGAGGTCACACATCAGGGAAGGTGTTACTGGTCTTCAGTATGAGATCTTAATATGGTGAACATCCCATTGAACACAGCTCCTGGCATAGTTGGCTCTTTTCCAGTCAACAGTTCAGTCTTTCTCCCTAAAGTGGCTGTAGCTGAACTGTCTCTTGTGTTCAGCAGACTCTGAGTCTCTTCATCTTCTCTGACTTTTTAACAAGAGGTTTTATTTAGGTTTCTTTACTGAGGAGATGAGGAGAACCAGCTCCATTAAGCCTTGGTACTACCCAAGTCCCAGCAGTGTGACCATGAATAGTAGCTCCCAGCAGAGCTCAGCTGCTTCTCTCTTCTTTTGCTGCACGTAGAGGACCTTGAATGCTCAGTCTACTCTAAGAGGTCTTAGAATCATAGAATGTTTTAGGCTGGAAGGGACCTCCAGAGGTCATCTGGTCCAACCTCCCTACACAAGCAGGGACATCCCTACCTAGGGCAGGCTGCTCAGAGCCCCATCAAGCCTCACCTTGAATGACTCCAGGGATGGGACCTCCACCTCCTCTCTGGGCAGCCCGTTCCACTGATTATCACCCTCACATTAAAGAACTTTTTTCTACTATCCAGTCTAAATCTAAATCTGTCCTTTCCTAAGGTCTTGTTCCAAAGCAGTATCCTGTGGTCAGCTTTTTGGTCCTACTTTTCTGGGCTGTTTTGCTTCCTTTTCACAAATGGCTCTAAAATACTCTGCAGATACTTTACAAATTCATGCCTATACACGTTTTTCTTCTAGATAATGATATGACTGAATTGTGGGTTGAAGCTGAAACAGGAAAGGATGAGGATGTGTCTTCTAGAAAGTGTCTAAATTGGTTGGTTGTCATCTGTATTGACAAGTACATGGAAATCCAACCTGTAGTACAGTAGGTGGATTTTTATATACTCTGTAGTGATCAGTTATGGTAATGAAAAGAGAGGTTTTGGTGGACCTGGTGGAATAAATGAGAAGGTGTAGTATGATTTCTTTGGGGTTTTTTTAAGTATGACTAAATTACAGTCGGCTACCAATATATGAACAGCAAAATTTAGAGGAATATATATGTGCTGTAACAGTCTGAAACAATTGTTCAAAACAATTGTTCACTTGCAATATAATGTTACTGACCACAGATGGAAGAAAATGGAAGGGAAAAAGAAAGGTTTTAGGAGTTAGGAAAGCTAAAAGGTGACATTGAGAGGAATATGGTTCACAGGTTGGTTAAGCAAAGTGATTCACGACCACCAGAAGTTTGTGATGTATAAAACAATTCCTAAACTACTGTATCCTACAGCCACAGGCACCTATTTTCAAGATGCTTTTAATACTTTGAATTAAATGGACCAACGTGGCTTGCTTTACTTTATTTCCAGTCATTGATTGTCTCTCCTTAAGGAAGTCTTACTGCTAATTTGCATTGGCATAGCCTGAATTTTCAGCTGTGGGGTATTTTTGTTACCTTTGCCAGTAAAGAGACTGTGATACAATTTCTCTCCAAAGATATTTGAATACCTCTCTCAAGTGACTTCAGTCACCTGAGAAATTACATTGATGGAATTCTTCAAGTCTCTCATGGTAAAACATCTTGTCTCGTGATTTTGTAGCTCCGACACTATCTTCAGTTCCTCCATCAGAGATAATTTCACAGAATCACAGAATATTAGGGATTGGAAGGGACCTTGGAAGATCATCTAGTCCAATACTTTGTGACTAGTAACTCTTACAATGCTTTCAAAACCTGTAAGCTGGTCAGAAATCCTAAGTGTGAGGTAGGACTCGGGTCTAGTAAGATGGTTTTGGCCACCTAATTGTAATCTGTCATTTAGTCAACACCCACTTCAGGTTGTGTTTTGAATACCCACTGTTGTGTGAGGGGCAGCCTACTCTATTCCCTGGAGTAACACACAGTCAAGTGTCTGTCAGCCCCAAGCCTTGCTTTGCAGTAGCTTATCTAGGAATACTTTTCAACTGTTGCCTTCTTGTTGCAGGACCCAAACCAGAGAATTATGGGAATGGCATCTTTTGATGCCTCTTCTGGAGCAGGGCTGTGTGCTCAGTGTTGGCTGCTTGTCTAAATCTGCACAGCACCACCAATTCAGCAAGTGGAGGAAATTGTTTAACATCTGCCTATTGAGCTGATAAATGGTAAATCACTTGAGTAGCAGGACCCAACCTCAGATGTGCACTTGGAGCAGATGGCTTTGATGTATTCTAGAGACAAATGTGTTGGCCCTTCTGTCCCCACCCTCTCAAATCCCCCAGATCAGCATGAAAGGGAACATAGAACAAACTTGTGAATGCTTTGAAAGCCATAAAAGCTGGAAGTGTAAATAAACCAGACTATTTGCTGAAATGGGTTTTGCATAGGCTCTGAGCCCTGTACTGGGAGTTTCAGGGGGGGTTAGGGGGGTGATTTGCAGTCAGCAGAATGAAGAGGGGTGGCCTGCAAGTTACATGCATCAGCCAGTTTATTGTGGCTGGGATTCCAGGCAGTGCCACATGTACATAGTTTTAAACTGGTTCTTTAAATGTCAAGTATCTCATGTCCAATTACTTGTTAACTTCCCCCTGTCTGATGGGTAGTGCTTGGATCGTTTAACAAATGGACAAAACTCTCTGAAACCAATAATTTGTAATTAATTGGTATTTTTCAGAAGGCAAACATTGCTCTATTCAGTTTACATGTACTGAAGAAAAAGAAAGAATTTGTCTGCAGGTAGTTGCAATCAGTAAATGTATTAATTTTTGGCAGAAATGCTGAGTGTTGTCTACCCAATTTAATTTCCTTATGGAAAAGGGGAATGGCTTCAAGGTGTGCCAGGGGAGGTTTAGGTTGGACACTAGGAAAAAAAATTCATTGAAAGGGTTATCAAATTCTGGACCAGGCAGTGGTTGAATCTCCATCCCTGGGTGTGTTTAAAAGCTGTGCAGATGTGGTGCTGAGGGACATGGTTTAGCATCAGATTTGATAGAGTAGGATTATGGCTGGACTTGATCTTAAAGGTCTTTTCTGACCTAAATGATTCTGTGATTCTCTGATTTGCTGACTCTTGGTCTTTTTTGACCGTTTCCTAATGCTCATTTAGTTGTCAAGAGAATGTTGACAGCTGAAATATTAGAGAGAGACAAGGTCTTAGCATTAGTATTCCAAAAATGTGTGTGTAGGTGTTGCAGCCATTCTAATGTAGACCTTTATAAGGAAAGAAAGGAAGAACATTGAAGGATGGGCTCCTGTGAAGCTGTGAAGGAGGAAGATGCAGACAAACAGTTGGGCCTGATTCTGGTTGGTAGGATCCTTTCAGCCCCTCCTGTAGGTATAGGAAGCCTGTAAGGTTTCTATGACAATGTCTCTTATTTTCTTTGCAAGAGGAAAATTATGTATAATAGCTGTATCAGTAGCCAGAGGTCAGTGTTAAATCCTCAGTGTTATTGAAATCTAGTGGTAATTCTGGACAATTACTGCTGGGTTTAAGTTGAGGCAGCAAAAAATTACAAACAGTTTTTACTGCTGGGTTTAAGTTGAGGCAGCAAAAAATTGCAAACAGTTTTTACTTAATGTTATGTGAGTTGACATTTGTCATAATATGCTGGGAAACTTCCTAAGTGGGCAGACTTGTGTGATGTGGGCAAAATATCAGTGTGATGATTATGAGCTTTAGGTTACTGTAAGAAAACACAACCAATGTCTGCTGGCACTCAGTTTGTCCAAAAACCCAGTGGAAACGGGATGTGTTCTTTTGCTCTAAAAGGATTCCTTCCTTGCAAGCTAAAGCTTCCTTTTAAGTTGCAAGATCTTTTGTCTGACATCCCTGAGTGTTTCTTGTGTTCTCTTTTTCTAAAAGAAATTGAAGGCCAGCAGCCAAGTAAGAAAGCATTTAACTCCTGAAGGCACTGCTGTCATTAATTTTAGACACGTCACTGTGGTGTCGGTCAGCTTGGCTACCAACAAAGAGAACTAAAGTGTTCCCATAAATCATGTCATTGTCCTAATCCAACCTAATTAACTAAACTAAAACTCCTATTCTAATGGAGCAGCCCTTCCTGGGAGACATCTGCCTCTTTTCTTAATGGGTTTTTAGCCTTCACTTCTGCTGTAGTGCAGGAGTGTTGGTAACCATAATAATAATGTTAAGTCCCTCCCCTGATCTTTGGGGAGCTAGTGTGGCACAAGTGAACTGTGAAGTCTGAATTTCCAAGTGGAGAAGGTTTCTTTTCTCCCTTGGAAACACTCTCAATGGCCCAGAAGAAAGCAGCAAAATCTCCATTTTGAGAAGTGGATTAGACCTGCTCCCTGCAGCAGCCCAAGGGCTCTGTGAATTTGAGGATCTGCTTCCCTAGTTCACCATCACACTCCTTACCCAGAAGGGTTGACCTACTAAGTTAAGCTAATGTAGTCATGCTGTGAGCTCCTGACTTGTTCTTGAACTCCTGGCCTGAAGATGAAGAAGGGAAATGAGCAGCTTTATCAATGTCAGTGGGCAGGAGGGAGCTGTGGCACACCAGAAGATGCTCCTAGATAGAGAACGTCTGGCTGAACGTAGATATAAAGTCCATGTAGTAGATAAATGTTGAATCTCCTGCTAAAACAATTAGTATAATTTTTAGGGAAGAAAAAAAAAAACCCCAAACCACCTGTAGGTTGCAAGTCTTCCTTCAGGTTTGACCCTCAAGCTATTCTCATGTCTGTTGCTGGTTAAAATAGTGTCATGCTTGTTAGAGAAGACAAATATTAAGAATATACACTAGGTCATAACTATGTGCAAACCAGGGGCTTTCAGAGCTCTCAAAGAATAGCATGTAAAAAAGAGTGCAAGGAAAATGTGGGTTTTCTTGTTGCACGTGGAGAAATCCAACCCTGGCATAGTTAACCTCTTGAAAAAGAATTCCATCTTAGGTCAAATTATTTGACAGGAGGAGTCGTCATCTACTGCCATCTTCACAGAATCACAGAATATTAGGGATTGGAAGGGACCTCAAAAGATCACCTAGTCCAATTTTGCCTCCTTGTAGCTTGCTGGCCAACAAGGGCACTTCTGGAGAGGTGTTTGATGCTGATCTCTCATCGTGTGGCAGAAAACAGTTAAAGTTTTTCAGATAGTGTTGATTCTGCTCATTTCCAGGAGAGCAGCCCCTGATGGCATCTGTGGTTTGGAGAGAGGTGTCTGGGTAATGCTGCATGTTTGCAAACCCAGTGGTGAACATCACCACCAGTTGGTTGGACCTATGTCCACTCTGCAGAAGATTTATTTTACTTTAGGTGTGTGTTTCCTGCTTTTTCTGTATCTTTGCTCAAAAAGCAGAGCACTAAGAAGCACTGTTTTATTAAATAAAACTTTTGCATATTCTTATTCCCCTTACCTGCAAGGTGTGTTTATACGTGGGGTGAGGGAATTCTACTTTCTCACTCCTTGCCATGGTGGTCAAACTGATAGCAGCTGCTGGAATGAGGGGGGAGCAAAGAATTCAGGTGGGCTGGGATGTTCCAGGGGCTGGCTGAGCTGCAGCATTGCTGCTGGGAGAGGAACCTCTATTTGATCTCAGTTCCTCTGAGACCTGACAGATTTGTAAGCCGTAGCCTTTAGCTGCTGCTTTGATGGTGAGTGCAGAGTGCAGGGCTGAGGTTTTGTCCTCAAAATGCAGAGAAAAGAGCAAGGATGAAAAGTCTGTGTAAGGAAGCAGTGGAAAAAAACCAAGGCCAAGTGTAATCCCAGCCAGTGGGGAGGATAGAGCTGAAAACTTTCAGCTGCTAGAAAAACTTTTATAAAGAATAAATAATAATAAAAATTGCTTAGGCTATGTTGGCATGGAGGTGAGATAGTCACACTTCTCAGATACAGCTCTTACCAGTCTCTGATAACACAGCAGTTTCAGTGACCCTAAATCACTGGAAAGCAAATCTCAAGGCAGTGGGGGGGTAGCTGCAGCTTTGCTTTGAGTGATGGGGAGGAGAGGAGCCTTCCTCTTAAGGTGAACTGCTCATCATACACTGAGGCTTGGAGCTGCTGCACATTGTCCTTCCACTTGAAAGACCAATGGAGATGGATGGATTATTGTGCAAACACAAGCTCTTGTCTTGGGAAGATGCTGAGGAGATGTCCCTTCGTGCCAAGTGGAATATGGCACCTCAGGATTCCCTTGCTGCTTGCATTTGGACTTGTTAAACCCCCTCAGCCCCAATGTGGCCATAGTCACCAGCAGTGGAATTATTCTGGAAAAATCCCTTGCTGCTGTTATGCTCCCTCTGTTTCTCCCCAGGACTGTTTTTCAGTGAGTTTCACTTTGCTATCTGTTTCCTCCAAAGGGAATTACTTGAATTCAGCAGCTTGAGACAGTTGATGATATAGACCAAACTGTTGTGTATGCAGCTGAATTAATCTAGCCCATATCTCCCCACCAGCATTCCTATGGACACGAGGTGCCATATGCTATGGCCAGTCTGGAGCCACATGTTTCTGATTTGTTTGGCAGGCTCAGACTGTTAGTGAGGTTTTTCCAGCATTTGTTTCTGCTTGGAACTAGTTTTGGTGGGGTTTTTTCTTGTGCTCAATTGACAATTTTCATTAAACTCTTAAGAACCTAAAAGATAGAAGAAAACTGCTTTTAGATTAAGCTGATGTTGGCCCACACTGAAAAGTTTGGACTCTGAGTACAAGCTTTGAAAATATCCAGGATTGCTCAGGTGGGTCTTGGCAGCCTTGGGGTGAGGTGAGGAGATACAGATAAGATTTAGTGCCTGATTTTTGTTCTTTCATGTTTTAGTTCTTGCCTGGAAGGTGAAGGGGTGGTGTCCAGCATCTGCTAGACCTTGTGATGCTGCTGTATGGCTTGTGGCTCTTCTCACAACTTCAGTCACTGCAGCAGTGCAGTTATGGGACAGCATTAAGGGGTTTTTATGGGAGGGGGAATCCTACTAGCAGTAAAAAAGTCTAGAAATTTGAATGCTAAAAGCAATAAAAAGGCAACCTCTGGATTTTGGTCACTACAAACCAATTTAAGGGAGTTGGGGTGATCAATCTCTAAACTTTTTTGGGACTTCTGGTGAGGATCTGTAGCTCCTCAGGCTGTCAAAATCCTCCATGATTTGGCCTGTGGCCACATTCCACTTACTGTTTTATTAAGATATTTACCTTTCACTTGTCATAGTTCTGTCTTGTGTGAAATACTTTTTTTCCTACTTGGAAGTGGCCAATTTCTTAGAGACCAGCAATTAAAATGCCTGTAAAATGCCTTTGAATTGAAGCAACTGTTGATGCTGAGCAGGCTGTGAAAGCACACGAGTTGAAACATTTCTCATCATGGTCTTTGCCTTCTCAAAAAATGATTACACAATTCTGAGAAATAAAATGTGGCATCTCACACTGCAGATGACGGGCTCAAATGGTGGAGAACAGAAGGAGAAATGAGAGGAGGAAGAAAAGTTGGGAGGAGAAAGGAACACACACAAAAGAAGATTGTCCTACCCTAATATTTTAGAGATAGTGACCCTGGTCAACCTAATGGGAATTATTAACATATCAAAGCCCTCAGCTCTGTAGGTGTAGGACATGACCTTACTAAGTAATTCTGGAAATTACTTACTTCCCTCCTTAGTTTTTCCATCAGACCTTAAAACCCCCCAGCACTGGGCAGGGACATCAACTAGAGCAGGTTGCTCAGAGCCCTGGGCAACCTCACCTGGAATGTTTCCAGGGATGGGGCTTCTTCTACCTTTCTGGGCAACCTGGGACAGGATCTCACCACCCTCACAGTAAAGAATGTCTTTCTAATATCTAAATCCATCTTCTTTTAGTTCAAAACCATTACCCTTCATCCTATCACTGCCCTCCCTGAAGAGTCCCTCCCTCTCTTTCCTGTAAGCCCCCTTGAAGTCCTGCAAGGTCCCCAGAAGGTCTCCCCGGAGCCTTCTCCAGGCTGACCAAGCCCAACTCTCCCAGCTTGACCTCCCAGCAGAGGCTTCCAGCCCTCCCACCATTGCTGGGGCCTCCTCTGGCCCCACTCCACCAGCTCCATGTCTCTGCTGTGCTGAGGACTCCAGAGCTGCCCCAGCACTGCAGGGGGGTCTCCCCAGAGCAGAGGGGCAGGATCCCCTCCTTTGACCTATTGGCTACATATGAATATAAATTGATTATTCCCATATTATGCTGAAACTGGAAAGTGTAAGGTGCTCCTGGCCATCACTTTTCATTTATATTCAAGGAATACCTGAGAGCTGCTTGAGATCTCCTTGTAAGTTGTCCAACATGCATGGAGGAAAAGGTCTTCATACAAGCTTCACACCCACAGTTCAGTGTCCTAGCAAGTCACAAAGTGTTAATGCCTTGATTTGAATTGCATCTGGAGGTGTCAGCTAATGGTTATTACAAAACACCATAAATTTCAACTGGGAAATTGAGAATCTGTGTAGGGCTGATTACCAAATGTAATTGTTGTTAGAGCTCTTGGAGCAAAATCAGGGAAACTAGAGTTTATGGCTTGAAGTTGTGTTAAAAGTTTCATGCAGAGGAAGTTCTGAAGGGACCAGGAAAGGTGATCTTGGCTAATCCTTTGCCTCCAGGTATTATCACCTAAGCCTGAGTCTTTAGCAAGTGTTGGAGCTGCTAAGAGCTTTCAGCAAGAGGCATGTTGTATGAGGAGTCTCTAATCTCTTGCTGTAAATACAAAGAAAAGAATTCTTCCACTGTGTTTTGTCAATAATTCTGTGTTAATGACTTTTGCCAGCCCTTAGTAGGCTTCCAGTGTGCATGTGGATGTTTTTAATGCCTCTAACACAATTGATTTTAATAATTGATCTGTAGCTTTGGAATGGTTTAGTCTTGTGAGATGACAGATGAGTAGAGTATATTTAGTTGCTTAGTTTAATCATCTCTGCCTGTGAATTTTGTAGGTGAAGAGCAGCATGGAGTGGAGTTAGTGAGAGAACCTCTTCTAGGAAATTACCCCCCTTAGCAGCAAACTGGAGGAAGCTTTAATTAACCTATTAATTCAATACTTAAGTGTCCACAAAGTGTTTTCTGAGCAGTAAGTCATTACCTTTCATAATTGTCTGCAGTTATATGGACCATATATTTACACATATTTCCCTCTTAGCCACCACATTTAGTTTCTCAGGTTATTTCCCTCTGTCCTGAAGCTGTTCCTGGTGCATTTACCTTGGACAGCTACTGCAATTACACTTTGACACTGCTTCATCATTTCAAGTGAGTGTTACTCTCTGAGCACTTGAGAAATGATCATTAGTGCCACAAAGACTTTGTATGTGGCTTCTCAGAGGTTCTGAGGCTCTGTGCCCCTTCCTACAGCTCTCTGCTGTTCATTCATTGAAGAGAACTCTGAGAAATGGCTTCTTGCTGTGCTGGGGTGATGTCCCTGCTCTGGTCTCTGAAGTAGCATTTATTATGTGTTTACTAGCTAGACTAGTGAAAAGGCAACCTAAAGATATAAACCTGGGAAGTCTTAAGTAAGAAATTCAATCTTTAAGATACAGCAGAACAGCAGGAGTTGTCCTCTTGTCTTGAATGCTGAAATACTGATTAGTCTTTGCTATATCCATATCTACAGAGATCTGTGTCCTTTGGTGGGTAATGAGAAGTATCCTTTAATGAGGAAAACCAGGTTGAGAGTGCTTGCTCTTCATCACAATTTGTATCAAACCAGAAATCTGCTTCACTAATGATAGCCCTGAAATCCTGGCACTTTTAACTGGCAGTAATTGTATTGCTCACTTGCTGCTTAAAAACAAACCAAAAAACCTGAAACCTCAACTCTTTGCTGGGGTACAAGTTCCTACAAGGGTTAGGAACTTAATTCCAGAGAGAAAACCCTGTGTTTGGAGTCAAAACTGGCAATGGTAAGTGTTGGGTACTTCTGAATGAAAACCAAGCAAGTGCAGCTTGGGGTTTTCCATTAAAAACAAACCCAAAACTCCTATTGTCTGTGTTTACCCAGCCTTGTAATAAAATGTTACGATACGCTGCTTTCCCTGATCATATAAAGGTGTTTACACAGCGAAGGGAATTTGATTATAGTTCTTTTTATTGGAGCTGTGTATAACAGACTCTTCTTTATTATTATTCAACAGGCAATCAGCTGTAAAGGTCAGCACAGCATCTCCTACACCTTATCCAGAAACCAGACTGTTGTAGTGGAGTATACTCACGATAAGGATACAGACATGTTTCAGGTAAGGCTTTCTGCTACACATGCATTTGTGTTTTAAAAGCAACATATGAAGCACAGCTCAATTATATTCTGAGTATTCTCTGTGATCTCTGGAATTTCCATGGTCAAACCCTCTTGCATTAATAGCACTTTGAAATTTTGCATGCTCAAAGCAGCACCAGGATCTGTTGAAACCTGGACTGCTTTCACCTGGCTTTTTCTGCAAGGGCAGTGTACAACTAGTACTAGTTTGTAGTACTAGTACTACAAAATGTAGTCCTACCAGTAGTACTACTTGTACTTAGGTCTTATTGTGGCCTTCCAGTATCTTAAGGGGGCTACAAGAAAGCTGGGGAGGGACTTTTTAGGATGTCGGGTAGTGGTAGGACCAGGGGGAATGGGTCAAAACTAGAGGTGGGGAGATTCAGATGAGACGTTGGGAAGAAGTTCTTCCCCACGAGGGTGGGGAGACACTGGAATAGGTTACCCAGAGAGGTGCTGGAAGCCCCATCCCTGGACATTTTGAAGGCCAGGCTGGATGGGGCTGTGAGTAACCTGCTCTAGTGGGAGGTGGCCCTGCCCATGGCAGGGGGGTTGGAACGAGATGATCTTTAAAGTCCCTTCCAACCCTGACAATTCTATGATTCTACTACAAGCTGTGCAAATAACATTAGAAAGAAATCTGTGCTCTGTTTGGCTTCATTAAGCACAAGAACACACCCCCCATCCTGAAGTTAAGTAGCTGGGGTAAACTGGAATTGGGTAGGAGTAAGACATGGGATGGAGGAGGAAGCTAAAAGCAAAGGTAGGGAGGGGAATGTGGGAGCTGTGCACTAAAGGACCCAAACTAGTGATCGAATGAATAAACTGTTCCTCAAGGGTGTGTGGAGGCATCAAACACTGTAGGGGACTGTGTTGAGTTGCTCTAAGCTACCATCTAGACAACATATTTTCCCTCTCCCTTCTATGCATCTGTGATTTTCTGCATCATCTAACATCCTGGTACCCTAAGTTATTTTCCTGTGCAATGCTTGGTTTTATATATAGTAAGAGAGCAGAAATTCTGCACAAACTTTGCCTTCAAGCTTGGCACAAACCAAACACACTCAACCTTTTCCAGTGTAGACTAATCGGGTCTGTCTTGTCAGTGACCTCTGTAATTAGAGCATCTTATCATGAAGAGTTATCCCTGCTCATTAAGCCTTTCATATTTAGAAGGGTCAGCAGTTGAGTGTTGTTGACAGAAGAGGAAATAGCTCTGTCAAGATTTCTTTGCTTCCTGTGGCTTCTGGTTTTTGCTCCACATAAAATTTTCCTGGTGTGACTTTGGAAAGATTAGATCCAAATAGGGACTGATTAAAAAAATTCCTTGTTTTTTTTACTGCTGCACGAAGCATCACACAGCCAGGGGGACCTGAAATAGGCTTTTCTAAGTTGACTAGTAAAAGAAAATCATAACACATCCTTTTGGGTTACTCTGTGATTCTTGTTTCTCTCTGCAAGATGCTTGAGTAGCTCCAGTGGAACTTTTTTTCCTGGATGTGAATTTTGAAAAGCCAATTTTTGAAAGCTGGAACTTTCCCGCTGCTTCTGGATGCTAAAAAATTAACAAAAAAGAGTTGCAGAACAGCTGCTTTTTTGGGTTATATTATGTAGACAGTTCTTTTCTTGACTGCACAATATTCTAGTGGTGGTTACAGCTTTTACTGGGGAGTTTTGATGGAGAATTAGGTTGGGGTGCTCAGCTGTCACTCTGATGAAATCCAGCAGCCCAAGGTGAGGAGATGCAACGTGGGCAAAGCAAAAAGATTCAAGTGCCCCTTTTCTAAGGCACAAGGTTAAGGGAGCTGATGAAGGATGTTTTGGACCTAAAGCAGGGGTTTGGCTCAGTGAGGAACGGGCTAGTTAAGCTCAGCATAGTCCAACTATCCCAACTTACTAACAATGAAGCTTTTTGAGCTGAATCTTGTGTTGATAGTGTCTGAGTCCTTCTGGTGCCCTCTCAGATGGCTAATGTCAGGCTTAAGGCTTCCATATTGTTAAAATTCCTCTTTTCAGTCTGTTTCTTCTGTCTTGAGATGTGTAGAGTGTCAAGCTGTGACTTGATCTCAGCTTCACCTCAAGCACAGTGTCAGGTTCATGTTTCCACTCTCTGTGGCTGGCTTCTGAGGATCACTCTCCCCATGTTGTCCTGGAGGGACTGATAGCTGTGAGAAAGGGAAAAAGAATAGTCTGGAGGACTTGTGGCAATATTTTTCTGCTCAGGCAATGCCAGAGAGCAGCTGAAGAACTTTGTTATTTAGAGTTTAATTCTTCTCAGTCATCTCCATGTGAAGAAAGTCACTTGAGGGCTGTTTTGTGCAGCCCTGTGGTACCTGATGACCAATTGCATGTTGTCTGTTAATCCATAGAGTAGATAAAGCTTCACTCTTGATCAAGCATCACTTGGATAAACAATCCTTAGAGTTGGCTTTTTTCTTTTGAACATATTTTCCTGGTTTTTGTAGAACACAGTGACAAGGATGTGGAAGCTGAAAAGAGAATTATAATGCCTGGAGCACACAATTATCTTGAGGCCTCTCCTTGGCTGCTGATAACATGTATTATTTTGGGCAAATCACTTTTGGTTTTGGTTTTTTTTAATCTCAATCTTCCCTTCTGTGAAATGAGGTAGTAGCACTACACAACTTCACAAAGGTAACCATAGTAAGGAACGTGAGGAGCTCAGGATGGTGGTTGTTAGTAACACCTTGGTGGGACCCAAAATAGGGAAGTGGGCAGCAAGGGTCAGTTTTCTTGGTCAGGGAACCATTTCTAACCTGTGAGGACTGAATCCATTGGGTTAGAGCTGATCTCCTGTGAAAATGAGGGAGATTCAGTGCACAAAAAAGCTGGCACCTTCTTCCTTCTACCACTTTGAGAGTCTGCTGTGAGTCCTTTGAAAGAAAACGTGAGAAGTGTTGTGTTGGTGACTTGTTCTGCAGTTTTTCCAGAAACAACCAGGAGAACTTTGAAGATTGCAAACACAGCTTCTTATTTATGCTCTCCAAGCTTATAACAAAGAAGAAACCCAAGCAGATGCTTATCCAAAGTGAGGCACATATGGAAAATGTGGGAGACTATACAAGGGGCAATAAAGAAATTTGGAAGGCATTGAAGAGCAGAATTCAGGCTAAATACCAATTATCTTGACATTTTCCATAATGAAATGAAAAGGAATATATTTTCATGCATATAACTTATTAATAAGTGGTTTAAATCACCATGCACATACTCCACCCACTCTCCCCATGCAGACACATCATTTGTTAACCATGTTGTGTGTATTCAGTGGATGCATGATGAGGTTTCATAGAGGAGTGGTCCTACCCTTTGTTCTTCTGCTGGCTTTTTTCTGAAGTTAACATGAAGAGCTACTTATAAATAAGCATCATTCATTTAAGAGTGTTTGAATATATTACTTAAAGCACTAACCAGCCACCTTCTTGCTTTGTGAAGGCTGGAAGCAACGCAGAGGTGGATGCTCTTGTCTTCACTGCCTGCTTGCATCCTGCTCAGTCACTTGACATACATCTACTAGATCACCTTAAAATGGTTTCACAGCCTCCTGCAGCAGGGCTTGGAAACTTGCAGGTGTCCAGGAGCTCTGGAAGGTTGTCCTGGATATCTCATATGATTCTCTTATGTCCTGTACTTGAGTTTTGGAGTAGGCTTTCATTTTGCCTTTTTTTCCACTGTACTTGTTCTGCTCTTAAATATGTTTACTTTTCTTTTTTTCCTTAATGAAATTCTGTGGTGAAACTTGTGTATGAATCATAGAATGGCTTGGAAGGGACCTTGAAGATCATCTAGTTCCAACTCTGCCATGGGCAGGGACACCTCCCACTAGAGCAGGTTGCTAAAGCCCCATCCAACCTGGTGTTGAGAACATCCAGTGATGGAGCATCCACAACTTCTCTGGGCAACCTGTGCCAGTGACTCACCAGCCCCACAGTGAGGAACTTCTTCCTAATTTCTTAACTAAGTCTTCCCTCTTTCAGTTTGAAGCCATTACCCCTCATCCTGTTGCTACAAGCCCTTGTAAAAGTCCCTCCCCAGCTTTCTTGTAGCCCCCTTCAGATACTAGAAGGCCACAAGAAGGTCTCCCTGGAGCCTTCTCCTCTACAGGCTGAACAACCCCAACTCTCTCAGCCTGTCCTCATAGGAGAGGAAATACAGATCAGTTTTCTTCATCTAATAACCAAACCAGTGCACTAACATGTTCCATCTGCCATCTCCCAAAGTCTATTCACTGCAGCATCTATATGCTGCTAAAAATGAAGATTTTCTTCAGAGTTTAGTAGCCATTCTGGTGATGAACATGTTCCTTCATGGCTTGATTGGAGTTGATTATACCTGTTCAAACCACTGCAAGGAACCTTAAATAACTACAGCTTTATACAAGAAGCAGCTACATTCAATAGGAAGAATTGATTATTTTTTTTTGTCCTGAAGAACAACCCTTCAGCAGATTCATGGTGCAGTTCTCATCAAAGTGAAATCCTCTTGAAGCCCAAGAAGCTGCAGCTGTTAAATTATCTGCTGGCAGGTTGTCTGGTCTTGCCTTGTCTCAGGAGTGAGCATTTTTAATAGCATGGTTTTGATTGACAGCAGACACTACCAAATTGATTGACTGCCTGGCTTTTACACAGCTTTTGACAATAACCTGTGGTGTAGACAACAGGAGCTGTCTCATGCATCAGTTGGGAGATTTATGGTTTGTTATTGGAAGTAACTTAGGGAAATAATACATAATATGACACAGTCAAGGAGAAGAATTCCAAAATATAGCCTAAAATTACTCGAAAGGAGAAAATCATCTGTGCTGTAATGGAAAATGGAAGGAAAGTGAGTAATAGTCTGTAAAGAATAGGTTTGAATAATAAATCTGGGTCTGGAGTGACTATAGTCTGAGTTGCAACATCAGGTGAGCTAAAATATTTGGTGGGTAAATGCTGATAACACCAAGTTCTTTTGTTTCCAAGGGGCTTTCTTTTCAGGTGATCTTAAACCCCAAGTTTTGACTTGAATTGGAGCATGAGAAAATGGCTATTTTTGGAGGACCACTTCATAATTTCCATTGTTGAGTGTAGCACAGTAGATGAAACTGATCCTCTTGAAAGCTTTTTCAACGGGAAAGAAAAGCCAAATATTTAAAATATTTAATGTTGTATAGCCATGGCTATGACACAAGTGAGATATATAAAAAAAATTGCCTTGTTGCTCAAAATATCATATAGAACTTCAGAGGGTTTAAAACCCACCTAAAGCTTTGTGTCTAGATTTTAATGCTTGTATCTAAACATTTGGATTTCATGAGGAGGAATACTGGGAACAAGCACTGGTGTGTCTTGTCATCCCTTAAAGGAAAATAAAGCAGATTTTTCTCTAATTGCACCTAAAAGCTTTGAGAGAGATCTATTTGAGAGACTGCAACAGGCAGAAACTTGTTCTGAACAAATTTATTTCATTTTCTTTATTCTTTAAGAGACTTTACAGAGGGAGAATAGTCAAAAGTTATGAATAAGCTCCTTGTTGCTAGTTGGACTCTTAGCAGAAATTGCATTGGGTGGGAAATAGCCTGTTAGAAATAATACTGTAAAAGGAGGAAGAATATAGATTTCTAAGTTTAATCTTCAACTTGTCAAGTTATATAAATCAGAAATGCCCCATATTAAACAGTCTCTAAACTCTGTCTCTCAGCTATTCCTATAGTCACTTGAGTTTCTTGGAAAAATTGAAGTGCATACTTTTGTTTAGGCCTTTTTTTCAGCATTTCCTCAGTGCTTTCTGCAGCAAGTTAATCCCATTTTGTACTTGGGTTGAAATTTGTGATATGAAGGAAGCAACTGGATGTGTCCCTTAAGGTGTGAAGTTTGACAAGTGAAAGCAGAACTATGGGAGATATCCCTGTACTTGCTACCAGTTCAGTTGTGGCAAGGGTTAAGTATTAATAATATCATTTTCCTTCACTCTACAATGTTTCTTTACAGCTATTTTAGTTTGCAGAGATGTTTAATGATGGAGCCACACGTGTCTTCCCATAACTGGGGGCTGCTCAGAATGTAACTTCTTGGGGGACAAGAAGATCATGTTCAGTGAGGTTATTTTATATAAATGTAGACACCTGGTTTTGAAAGTAGTTTCTCATGAAGAACATTCTTTTCTCCTGTTTAATCACAAGGTGTCTCTAAATATTCTGTTCCACTCCTTGTTTCCTCAGCTCCACTTTCCCAGTTGTGCTCCAAGTTGGTGTAAGACAAATTTGCCTGTAAAGTATTGATAAAGTCTCACTGGTTGGCAGCCAGATCCCTCTGTCCATTTTGTAATGAAATCTTCTGTTCCAGGTGCTTAGATGTTTCCAGTTTTAGAATTAAAATTTTTATATGTCAAGATAAAAAAATATGATCAGCTGTGATTTATTTCTGCTGAAGAAAGTTATTTTGATTTCTTTAATCATGCACGTGCATGATTAGGAATAAATTTAATCATATGGTGGGTTTTACCTGAAAACTTCTATTCTGGAACTACAAATTCTGGTAACATGAAGGTGGGTAGCTTTTTGTATCAAAACAACCAAGTTCTGGGTCTAAAAAAAAGTTATTTTCATGGCAAATAACTTGGAACTAGAAATGTGAATAAAACTTATTTCAAACTAGTGACAGAATATAGTGGTGTGCTTGGATTGTGAAATAACAAGGTGATGATAGTTCTATGATATTTAGGAAACAATTAATTGCAGCCCCTGATGGGCAAGCATTGTACATCAGTTGTAGTAAGTGAAAATGTGTCATGTCAGTGATGTATTTCTGCCTAAGAATACAAATTAGTCTTTGGTTGGATCTTACCATCCAAAAATTCAGCAGGCAGCACTTTACTGATGTACCAACATCACCTTGGCAGAATTGTGTCCTTAATGCTTGATACTTCCACGACTCTTTCTAATCATACCATTATCTTCATTTTTTTTTGGCAGGTTGGGAGGTCAACAGAAAGCCCCATAGACTTTGTAGTAACAGATACAATTTCTGGGAGTCAAAATAATGATGAAACACAGATCACACAGAGCACCATATCCCGCTTTGCCTGCAGGATTGTCTGTGACAGGAGCCCCCCCTACACAGCCAGGATTTTTGCAGCTGGATTTGACTCATCTAAGAATATATTTCTTGGTGTAAGTACCACTGCTAATTATGTTATGTATGAGCAAACTCTTTTTATTTTCTGCTCTTTTCAAGCCCCCAAATTCCCTTGTACTAGTTGATAACTTATACTGTCATTAGACTTTTATTACTCCAATGTACCAGCTGCAGCATTAAGTACAAACTGCAGTTTTATGTGCCTGATTTATCACCAGCATGGACTTACAGTCATAATTGTCTTTAACAACAAAGCTCTACTTTAGTTACTGGATTTCCTTGAGGTTTGTTTGATATACTCCTGATGCTCCTCATGAATAAGCTGCTGTTGCAGTTCCCAGTGCTGAAGATCAAGGAGCTCATCAGCTGTGCTGTGGAAAAGGATGTGCCCATTGCAGTGGGGTTTCCTTACTGGAGTTAAGAGTGATGCTACTGGTCTTTAAGACCTTAACTCATACCCAACCTGCAATCAGAAGCACTCAGCTGAGTTAAAAATAATATTATTTAAGATAGAAGATGCATAAGCAAAAGATGTTACCACTCTGGCACAAGGTGTTCTTATAAATGTTGGGGGTTTTTTAATCTAAGCAGTGCTGGCCAGTGAGGAAATGTGGTTTAGACAGTTCTACTAAAACTTCACTGCATAAAACTTTAGTCAAACTTTTAGACAAGCTCTTTCTGTCCTGGGGTGATTGTCACGTGCAGGAAAAAGCAGCAAAGTGGAAAAATCCTGATGGCCACATGGATGGGTTGACAACCAACGGGGTGCTGGTCATGCATCCAAGAGGAGGCTTCACAGAAGAGTCCAAACCTGGAGTCTGGAGGGAAATCTCTGTCTGCGGGGACGTGTACACCCTAAGGGAAACCAGGTCTGCCCAGCAAAGGGGGAAACTGGTAAGTTGGAAGCCACTGGTAGTTAAAACAAGGGATACTTTCCTGGCTTTGAATGGAGGCAGTCGTAGGGTGACTGAAATCATCAGGTCCCATCCCTGGAGTCATTCAAGGTCAGGCTTGATGAGGCTCTGAGCAGCCTGCCCTAGGTAGAGATGTCCCTGCTGGTGTAGGGAGGTTGGACCAGATGACCTTTGGAGTTCCCTTCCAGCCTAAAACATTCTATGATTCTAAGTAGATGTGGACACTGAAATAATTTAGGTAGATGTATGTTGCAGTAGAGTATTTATTTTACTGCTATTCTGCTTGTATGGGGGAACACTCTTAAGATTTCTGCTAGTGTCACTTTTCCAACTAAAATACCATGGAGTGTCAAAGCTAAATAAACTTTGCTCTTGACTCTCCATCTCTGAAATGTTCTCCTGGGGCATGGGGACATCTGGAAGCTCCTGCATGGGGAGCAGACTTTTTGCAGTGCTGTCCAGCCTAACCCCTTGCATACAAAACAAGTTGGACTTGATGATCCTAGGGGTCTTTTCCAACCTAAATGATTCTGTGTTTGGAAAATGCAGCTTCTGGTTGACTTACCTGCTTGCTAGGATGATGTGAGGAGCCCTGCTAAGCATATTCCTGGTTAACAGGATGGGCTTTGCCTTTACCAAAAGTGAGACAGAGACCTGTGGCAGGCAACCAGGAGAGAGGTTCCCATGTCTCCACTTCTCCATGGAATATGGGAGGGAATTCCCATAGCTCTCAAAGGAGGAAGGTGAGGAATAAAGTAAAACTCCCACCATGTAGAAGTAGCCCAGCAAAATACAGCCCCATTTCCAGTCAGGCAGATGATTTATCCAGAAGTCCCCTTGGCCTCTGGATAGGTTAGAACACTGTCCTGCCTGCAGACCTGGAAAAGGCCATTCTGCTCTTTGTGAGGGCTCAGGATGTGAGAGGATGTTCAAGGTGCATCTTCACAGCAGCTAAAGATGCCCCTTNCTGAGGGGCCCAGAACTGGACACAATATTCCAGATGAGGTCTCACCAGGGCAGAGTAGAGGGACAGGAGAACCTCTCTCGACCCCTTGTCTTGGGTAATGATGTAAATTCATCATCCAACTGCTAGACTTTAAAGACTAGGGTGGGAATAATATTATTCTTTTTGTCAAAACTGCTGTTGTGCTGCTGCCTTGACTTGCCATCAACTTGCTGGTGTCAGAGGCATCCCACATCCTCCTACTGAAGTGACTCTGCAGAAAAGGAGTGCTTAAAGGAGTCAGGAAAATGGAGTTGGGCTCTTTTTTGTTGTGCTTTCAGGAGGCAGCCTGCAGTACATAAATTGCTTTGTCACTTCATAACAGTGGCAGGCAAACATCGCCTGGGGGACCAGGACAGATGATGTTGCAATTGCACCCTTTGTACGTGCTTAGCAAGACACCTTTTTAGTGCTGCTGAAGAAAAGCACACTAAAAACAAATAAATCCCCTTCCCTGCAGCCAGAATGACTTGGATTCTCATTTAAATAAAATTACACGGCACACTGGTGTTGATGTGATCAGTGTTTGTTGATTGGGTTCATAAAACCAAATGCACACTGTATAATGAATTGAACACATCACATAGAAAGCTTTTTTTTCTTTGTTTGTGAAGGAATTATCTGAGAAGTGCACCAAATCAAGGCTTCTCTCATCTCCACTTGCACCCCTGAATTGTTCTGGTGGAAATAGTCCACGCTGGTGACCTCTGTGGTCCCTGTTGCACCATCTAGGTGTTCTGTGCAAGGGTGAGCCACAGTTAATCTGTGAATTTAAACTGGATCAACATGTAAATGCCAAATTGGTTGTCATTCATCAGATTCTTAGGCAGACGTGATGATTTCATGTGACCTACTTAATGCATGTGTTTGTATTTGGGTCTTTGTTTTGCCTGAGTGGTGTTTTCTACCTACTTTCTATGTATAAAGCCAGGCAGTAGGTCTGTTTTCCTCTGAAAAAAAGCAGCTTTTTAATATATATTCAGCATTACTGAACTGGTGGCAGTAGCACAAGTTGCTTATATGCTTGACATGAAAATAAATTAATATTTTAGCAAAGTAAAATGTGCATTTGGCATAATCCCTTGAAAACATTTCAGGGACCTGCTTTTAGTCAGATGAGAGAAGCCTTTAAGCAGCACACATTGGGGCTGGAATATTTCCTTAAATAAAGGCCCTAACTAGTCAGGGGGGTTAATTGTTCAGCAGTTGAGCCTGTGTGGCTTCAGGAGCAGAATTTGTCACCTGAGAAATTCGTCTGTGTGATGAACTCTGCAAGTACCTGTGCCCATAACTGGTACCTAATATAAGGATGGAACAGGTTCACTGCTGATGAGGTGGGCTGTGGGAGTTCATGTTTCTGCAAGATGCTTTACACTTGCCACAAACCCAAAAAAACTCCATAGTATGAGTGACAGGACAGCTTGTCTGTCCTAGGTAGCAGTTTTTAGTCCAAAAAAAGGATTTTTAGCTATATGAGCAGTCTCTGCCTGTATATGTGGGCAAAGAATTCCAGGGGAGCAATCTGCTGATACAACCCTCAGGGAATAGCAAATTTCCTCTGTACTGAGTTCCCTTAAACATGACAAAGGTATTCAGAAAATAGGTATGAGAGAGAAAAAAGTGTGCTCAGAAGTAGGGGGTATTTGTGAAGAAGTTAGGGATTGCCTTTCCCAAAGAATTACAGGCAGGAAGACTGCTTATAATAATTAATAATTATAATGTGTAACAGTTGCAAATTTAGGATCTCCTGTACAAGCACAGAATAAGAGACCAGTGATCATTATAACCTTAAATATAGGATAAGAGATGAGATGAATTCAGACAAATTGGAGGCCACAAGGAAGCAATAAGGCAAAATTAGGTAGCGTGCCAGGGGGGATAATGACTTGGTGAGAAGGGAAGGCACATAAGGGAGTGGAACATCTCCCTTGTGAGGAAAGGCTGAGGGAGATGGGGCTCTCTAGCTTGGAGAAGAGGAGACTGAGGGGTGACCTTATTAATGTTTATAAATATGTTAAGGGAGAGTGTCAGGAGGATGGAGCCAGGCTCTTCTTGGTGGTGTCTAATGATAGGACCAAGGGGCAATGGGTGTAAGCTGGACCAGAGGAGGTTCCACCTAAATATGAAAAGAAACTTCTTCCCAGCGAGGGTGACAGACACTGGCCCAGGCTGCCCAGGGAGGTTGTGGAGTCTCTCTAGAGACATTTAAAGCCCACCTGGACGTGTTCCTGTGTGACCTGCTCTAGGTGATCCTACTCTGGTGGGGGGGTTGGACTCGATGATCTTTGGAGGTCCCTTCCAACCCCTGACATCCTGTGAGAAAGAAGACATGCCTACAGAACTCCCTGAGTTGTCAATGAAAGCCCTTGGGCTTAACTACTTATCCTTGTGTTCTACCAGGTAGAAAATGAGACCAACGTCCTACAGGATGGTTCTCTCATCGACCTGTGCGGAGCCACCCTTCTGTGGAGAACAGCAGACGGCCTGTTCCACACCCCCACCCAGAAGCACATCGAGGCCCTGCGGCAGGAGATCAACGCTGCCAGGCCCCAGTGCCCCGTTGGCTTGAACACTTTAGCCTTTCCCAGCATCAACCGTAAAGACGTGGTGGAAGAGAAGCAACCTTGGGCGTACCTCAGCTGCGGCCACGTTCACGGCTACCACAACTGGGGGCACCGCAGCGACACGGAGGCCAACGAGCGGGAGTGCCCCATGTGCAGGACCATTGGTCCCTACGTGCCTCTGTGGCTGGGCTGCGAAGCAGGTTTCTACGTGGATGCTGGTCCTCCCACTCATGCTTTCACCCCCTGTGGACACGTGTGCTCCGAGAAGTCAGCCAAATACTGGTCTCAGATCCCTCTGCCTCACGGGACTCACGCGTTCCACGCCGCCTGCCCCTTCTGTGCCACGCAGCTGGCTGGGGAGCACAACTGCGTCAAGCTCATTTTTCAGGGCCCGATTGACTGATACCACTTGGGATGTGACCACAATAACGTTTCCTTTTAACAACTTACTGTGAAGATTTTGCCACTAACTCTAGATTTTACCTTTTTTTATAATGTTATTAATAGGGTGGTAGGGTGGGGATGGGGAGCGGAGGAGGAAATCGTGAGGGACTGTGGTGGAATTTGGGATACATTGATACCTGGAACTTGACAGATATCAGTGGTGTTGCATGCTCAAAAGCAGCATATTCATGAAGTCTTCTTGGTCAAATTGTAGTATATTTGTAATCTTTTTATTAGTACCCTGGATCAGAAAAAAAAAAAAAAAAAGGTGTCTTAATGATTTTTTTAAGCTAAGATTTTTTTAATGGAAAGGTTTTTTCTTCTAAACTTTGACAAGCCTTTAAAACCTATTTTTCAAATCTAGAAGGAACACACAGAATGTACCTGTCTTTAATTTGCAATATAATTTAACTTGAATAGTTTCTCAAGGAGCTAACACGGAATGTGTGGACAACCAGAGGTGAATGTTCACTAGAGATAATTGGATGTGTAAGAGAAAAATTAGCTGCCTAAATTGTAGAGTGTAAAAACTATTAAAATATCTCTTATGGTATAACACAGCTGGCCAAAAAGGCATCAAAGATTACTTGAAACTGAGGAAATCCTGTTTGCATTGATTTCCTTTCAGTGTAATAGATATCCACTGTTCACTATGTATGGTGTAAGCCTGAGGTTTGTTTTCTTTCTTTTTTGTTTTCCCTCCTTGTTTAACCTGCATCTGGTGAATCTGCTTGACTTTTTCATGTACTTCTGGTTTTTAAGCCAGTGTCCTGTATATGTGTAATCTGGGCTTTTTCTTTCAGCTTAACTGCTCCTTGCACTCCCAGGGCCACTGGGTGATGGAGATGTAGAGAGCCTTGAAAAACTGTTAATGAAGGGGTAGCACCACAGCAAGACAGAAGGTTTAGGTACAACTTACACACAACTTTTTATGTAGACCTCGATTCAGGAGAGCACTTAGTTCTTGTTTAAATATAAGCCCAGCTGGTGGCACAAAACTGGGAGGGGTGGTTGACACACCAGAAGGCTGTGGTGACATCCAGTGTGACCTGGAGAGTTGGGCAGAGGGGAACCTGATGGGGTTCAACAAGGGTAAGTGTCAGGTCCTGTACCGTGGGAGGAATAACCTCTTGCACCAGTACAGGTGAGGGGTGACCTGCTGGAAAGCAGCTCTGTGGAAAGATCTGGGAGTCCTGGTGGACAACAGGATGGCCATGAGCCAATAATGTGCCCTTCTGGCCAAGGAGGCCAGTGGTCTCCTGGGATGCATCAAGAAGAGTGTGGACAGCAGGTTGAAGGAGGTTCTCCTTCCTCTCTACTCTGCCCTGGTGGGGTCTCACCTGAATATTATGTCCAGTTCTGGGCTCCCTGGTTCAAGAACTGCTGGAGAGGGTACAGCAAAGAGCTGCAAAGATAATTAGGGGACTAGAACATCTCTTATGAAGAAAGGCTGAGGGACTTGGGGCTTTTTAGCCTAGAGAAGAGAAGACTGAGGGGGGATCTTATCAATGCTTCAAGGGTGGGTGTCAGGAGGATGGGGCCAGACTCTTTTCAGAGGTGCCCAGTGGCAGGACAAGAGGTAACAGGCACAAACTTGAACATTGGAAGCTCCATGAGGAGGAACTTCTTTACTTGGAGAGTGCCAGAGCCTGGCCCAGGCTGCCCAGAGAGGTTGTGGAGTCTCCTTCTCTGGAGACATCCCAAACCTGCCTGGACCCCATCCTGTGCATCCTGTTCTGGGTAACCCTGCTCTGGCAGTGGGGATTGGATGAGATGATCTCCAGAGGTTCCTTCCAACCTCTGCCGTGCTGTGATCCTGTGACTTCAGTTTCTCAAGTGCTTCAATGGATTGTGGTTCTATGCTGGTATGTTTTGAAATAAATCAATTAAAAAGAAGTTATTTTTTTAAGCTCAGTAGCCAAAGTGCTGTAAGGAGAGCATCATTCCATGTTCCCATCCAGTTCTCAACGTGCTGCCATCTGTCACCTCTGTTTTTTTTTTTTATTGAGATATGTTTGTATCCTCTTTTTTTTTTGCTTCCCAAATGTTTGCAAATCAACCAACATTCAAATGTAATCAAATATATGCACCAGGGTGGTGCAGCTGAAGTGGATCACTTGAAATTCCTGACTTTTTTTAAGAGAGCTGATAAATGTTTACTATAGAAATAATTAAATCAGAATTTCATATGAGGTGTCCCCCCCGCCCACTGTTAGTTTCTCTTCACACAGAGTGATGACTTTTGATTTGTGGGTTTGTTTTCCTTTTGCTTCCTGTACTCTTGGTATCTGAGGTATCAATCTATCCACATTTGAAAACAAAAATAAAAACTTGGGAGAAAATGACACCATCTCTAGCTGACATTGATCATTCAAGCTCAGTTCTGTTTAATCCACTATAGCTTTTTTTGCTATATTTGTGCCCTTTGTATAAATATATAATTTATATGATTTTAATATATTCTGTATATATCTGTACTTGAATTGGCCTGTTCATATTTTGGTTGTAAAGTTGTTTTATAGTTAACCTTATAAACATTTTACATGTCCCTTGCCCGTGGTGATGGGACGGACTTTGTCTGCTGCTGTTTTTAATATAATTTTGCTGGATAAATGTTGAGCATTTTAATGATTTGAAAATAGCTTTACTTTTTTCTTTTTATGCTCTTGCTGTTAAGGGTTTTTTCTGCAGCTTTTTCTCTAAAAATCCCCAATTGTGCAGTTGTTGTCCCTCTCAGTGACTGGAAATAGGATGAATCTCATTAACCTAAACCTATATACTTCTTCCTAGTGCCTTTTCAATGAGATCCTCTTGTGATTCCATATTCCAAGTCCTTATTCCCACAAGACAACCTTGTGGCTGGTCTCCATCAAGAGTGGCAGCCCAACCAGACAGGGAAGAAGCACCTTTGGCCTTCAGTTCCTTGTGGTGGTTTCTCATGAACGTTGAAGGTGCCTCTTCCTTGTTGATATTCAATCCAAGTTCCTCAGGTCCCATGTGCACATTGCAGCATTATTTCTATTTAACATATACCTCATCTGCACGAGGCTCTTGCCTCCCCCTCCTTCTGGTTGGGCTCTCAAATACTTCACTTTTCCTCACAAGAGATGCTATGAAAACACTTTCTGAGTTGAATTAAAGCCATGTGTTAAAGCTGGTGGCCACAGGTCTTGAGCACCATGTACAACAGCTTCACAGCTCTGGGGTGACAACTGCTGCTGAGCTGATGGGGGTTTGAGTAGCCTCAATGGATTGGAAAGGTGCAGGAGGTTCCCAGGTATCACTGTTATGGAGCTTCTACTTTCTGCTGTTGCAGTTTAATGGTTGCTTCAGGCAGCTCTACCCTGTGCAGAGTCAAGGTACAATATCAGAGGAATCCTGGCTGGAAACTCACATCATCTGCTTGTGGTGTTTGGCTCGTGGTGTGTATGAGGGAAGTGTCTATTTAAAAAGACTCTGTTTTAATTGAGATTTTTGGTTCTTTCACTGTTGGCAATTCTGTATAACACAAGAAATGCTGCGGGGTGGAAAACTGTCCTGTCTAGGAACAAACTTCCCCCATTCCTTTGCATGAATCCAGGTGCTCTGCCAGTGACCAGTGTTCAAATTTGGTGGATTTACTGGGAAGGCAGAAGAGTTTGCAGCATTATTTTCTCAAGCACTTCTGCTGCTCTACTGATGATGGACCATGGGGCTGCTTGGCCCTTTTCTCAGTAAACACCCACCTGCACTGATCTGGTAACTCAATGGCAGAAAGTAGTTTCTGGTTCACTTTGGAGTGAGTAAACTTGAGGACCACCCTCAAACTTTGCTTTGAAGGTTTATTTCATGATTTCAGAGTTTTCTTGCATACCATTTCTGATGCTGCCAACATCTGCTGTAAGGAGGGGTTTTTTTCACCTGTTACTGTTGGTTCTATTTGAATGCTCTAAAACCAGCTAAAAGTATTTTTCTAGTCTGATCTTTAAAAATATATATATATATGTCTGTCATGTCCATGCAGGCTGGAGCTGTAACACTTTCTCCTGGCAGCTTTGAGTGTTGAAGTCTAAATAGACAACTGAGGGGTAAACGTTGCCCTCATTTTGGGTTGTGGTCCAAGCTGTATGAAGGAGTTGGCACAATACTGTGTTTTAATCCCAATTTTTTTTTCAAGTGTGGTCACTTGGTGCTTCAGGGAATGGTAATAGGTGTTTGAGTCATTAAAGGAGGATTTATGTTGTCTTTGTGAGCCTGGGAATGAGGCTCAGAAGAGATGCCAGGTTGGTTCCAGTCAGGACAGACCCACCTTGAAGCAAAGGTGTGCCAAGAATTGATCAGAGATGTGGTTGTGGCTGTTGTCACATGGTTCATGCTCTGCAAGGATCCTCCTCAGTTCCTCAGGAAGCTCTGGGATGACAGGAAAGGCTGTGATCTTCCCAGCAAAACATTCCTTGGTGGTTTAATGGCAGTTCCTTGGATTTCAGGGTTGTGCTTCAGAGCCTGAGCGAGGAGCAGAGGTGCTGAGTGTGTCGTGGTGAGGAACTGCAGTAGTCTTGAGTAGAACATTTCTTTAACTACACACACCACCCAGAATAAACTGGTTTCATCTGTGGTAGCTCTCCCTTCAGTGCTGGTTGCTTTTGCTCACCATTTTTTCATCCTTCTGGAAGTGGAAGGAGGTTTCTCCAAGACTCTGATGTTTCTATTCATCCAGCTCCTGGTCTTGACACTTTCATGGGGTGGGAGAACTGTTGGTGGTGATCTGGCCAACATGAGAACTGATGGAGGTGTTTAAATGCAGTTTTAGTGTGGTAGGAAAACTGACCTGGCTTGATGACTCCTCCTGCTCATAGCTGAGCTGTGTTTGTCCATTCACTGGGGGTTAAATCTTATTTTCCTCAAGACTCTTGTTAACACTCAGCATTGGATGCAAAGTGGGATCGATGGGTAGAGCTGTCGATGGGAGCAGGTAGAGCAGAAGCCTGTGAGGTGCCTGAGCCAAATAGGTGTGGACAGCCCAGTTCTTCTGCACTACTCTGGCCAAGGATGTCTTCTCCTCCTCATTTGCTCAGTTTTCAGCCTCTTGTGAGTTCTTGGTTCCTCTCGCTTTCTATTTATTGATGTAGTTGCAGGTAAACAAGCAAATAGAGCTTGGGAAGAAAAACAAGAGCATTAAAAAGCTACCTTCAGGCTTGCTTAGCTCTTGAAGGGAAAGAGAAATTGGAGTTGCAAATGTCTCTTGCAGATTTCCTCCTGATTCTGGTGTTTATGAGCACTCTTCATGCTTGGTGTGTGAATTAAAAGCTTGGCCCTTTAGGTAAGGCTGCGTTTTGGGGGGTAGTTTCTAGGATGACATCTCAGTGGTTCTGTAGACCCTGTGCAAACCACGTCCCACGGACTGCAGCAGACACTTTGGTCTTGGAAGGACAGTGGAGTCATCCTTGCCAAGGTAGAACTTTGTGTCAACCAGAGCGTTCATTTATTGGCAGCAGAACAAGAGTATGAGTTGCTTGGACAACCAAACTACTGACAAAACCAGTGGCTGTCAAGGTGTCCTTTTAATGGGATGTTTTTGTCTTTCCTGGTGGGCAAACCAGTGTTTGAGTCCCTTCTGTTGGTGTCATGGTGAGTAGGGGTGGGTATCGCTCTCCTGTTGGATCCAACATGTGGATCCAAGGGTCTTTCTTCCTGCAGCCATGCCACAAGAGTCTGGTTGATGGAGCAGTGATGTTTACCTCTCAACAGCATTAGCAGCTCTTAAATGGGGTATATTTGTCAAAATCTTTCATGCACCGGTGTGAAATGGACTGAAATAATTCCTTTGCTGTACCTGTGGAAGAACAAGCCATTTTACAGGAAAAAACCTTCCCCCCCCCCAAAAAAAAAAGAAGAAAATTAAAATATTATCTCAACGTTGTCACTGATTCCTTCAGTTTGTGGGTTTTTTTTCCTCCTGCTGGTTGATTGTCAGGGTTTAACTTTGATTTGCGCAGACATAGAAATAACTTCAAAAATAAACAGTTCCTCGTATCCTTTCATCCCTTTTCTCCTGCTCCTCAACAAACAACAAACCTGAAGCCTTTGATTAAGGATTCTGAACGATTGAAGGTAGTGGAGCGTGTTCAGGTGAGGGTGCCCTAAAATTTCACTTAATTCACTTCCCTGAGTTTTAAATTGAACTGTTTGTTTTCGATGCCAGCTGCCTTCTTGTGGTGTGGAACACAATTGCTAAATAAAAGCAATTTCCAGGAATAATACGCTTTGTGGCTCTTAAAATTAATTTCCATAATGGTAATTCCGTGGTTTGTTTGTATCTGTGTGCTCAGCCTGCTTTGTATGCCAGTGCATGAGCTGCATTTTCTTGAAAATGAGCTGAAATGAATTGTTGGCCTTGGTTTTTAAGTAGGAAAAAAATAAAATGTGAGTGTAGGAAAGGGAAATAAGGAAATCTGCAGCTTTCCGTAGGTGTGGTTGGCTGCAAGTGGTTATTGGGATTCCTTTTAATTGAGGAGTGCTAAATACTTCCCAAGGAAGATGGTCCCAGGAGTCTGGGGAAGCTTTATTTGTGTGTAGTCCACCTACCAAGAGACTTGATGATCCTAGAGGTCCTTTCCAACCTTTATGATTGTATGAATAGCTTGGATTTGCTTTAACTGAGAAATTCACCAATATATAGGAGAAAGTTTATTAATTTGTTAGTTCTGGAAATCTGAGGAACTGCTTGGAAGGTCTATTCAAAAGGGTTTGTAATGATAGGACCAGGAGTGATGGTTTTAAGCTGGAAAAGGAGAGATTTAGACTGGATATTAGGAAAAAGTTCTTTAATATGAGGGTGATAGATGAGTGGAATGGGCTGCCCAGAGAGGTGGTGGAGGCCCCATCCCTGGAGTCATTCAAGGTCAGGCTTGATGGGGCTCTGAGCAGCCTGCCCTAGGTAGAGATGTCCCTGCTGGTGTAGGGAGGTTGGACCAGATGACATCTAGAGGTCCCTTCCAGCCTGAAACATTCTATGATTCTATGCTTTGAGCTTCAAGAACATAACTAATGTCACAATATTATTTAATTTTGTTGGATGCCATAAAAAATGTTCCGTGCTTGAGAAGTGCCCTGTCTGTGTAGGTACTTTCATGTTAGTATGTGAAAAGTTTCCTAATGTCTTATTTTTCTCTCCTGTCGTTCGTCATCTTTCCTGAAGGTTTGTTGAAGGGCTTTGCAATGAGTTGGACACATTCTGAGGTATCATCATAAGTGGTCTCTACATTAGAGAGCTAGGAAAGACTGTGGAGTCTTCTGGCTTGTCTTGGGTTATCACAACACCCCAAGGAGGGGTGTATTTGTCACCTGTGGCCAAAAGGGAATTTCCAGCTCAGTAAAACATGGCAAAGAAACCACCTGGATGTGTTTTTTGCCTGCCCAAGGTGAACCTGCTTTGGCAGGAGGGTTGGACTAGATGATCTCCAAAGGTGTCTTCCAACCTCTACCGTCCTATGATTCCTATGATTCTATGATTCTTTTCTCTGAGACCATCACTTCTGTAGGGATCATCTTCACCTCAGGACATCTTAAATGCACCCAAAGCAGCACTGTGGAGATGTGGTCTCACCAGTCTCTGGTATGGTGGGTTTCTGAAGAGGGATGTAGAAGAGCTGTTTGTACCTCACCAAAGACAGGCAGGATCCAAGAGGCAACCCAAGAGTGGTTCTAGGGATGCTGGTAGGGGAGAGGTTTCTGCTCACCCTTAGAGGAGGAGATGAGCAGAAATAAGGACTGGGAGGGAGGAGCAGGGAGTGTTCAGTGGTTGATGGTGGCACCTGAAGGCCTGGGAAGACACGGGTCACTGCTTAGATCCTAAAGCAACCCTGTAGTACCCCTCAGTAGTAACCTTTTGTTGAGCTTCTTACACAGCTTGTGGATTTTATATCTGTTTAATTGGGCAACACCACAATTTTGGGGTTGATTTTTGTTGTTGTTTTATTTGTTGGGGTTTTTTTTAATTTAAACCTACAGCTTTCAGTGTGTTCTTCATTCTATGCAAGACACCAGGGCCAGATATCACCCTAATGACCCCATTCCCTCCCTGCTTTGCTCCTCATTCCTCCAGCCCCCTGCTGAAAGGTGCTGTGCCCTTTTTCTCACTCCCTGCTGAAAAGAGGGTGTTTACCTGGCTCTAAAACTCCCCTTACTGCAGCTCCTGCTGCTGGGAGTGGTTTTTGTGAGAGGCTTCCAGAGCAGGTTTCATTACCCCTTTTCTCTCCCTTTCAAGATTTCACTGCTTTTTTTTTTTTTTGGAGGAACTTCAAGGCATCTCTTTCATGTACAACTAAGGCAGGCAGAAGTTTGACACGGGAGGCTGAGCCTGATGGTTCTTTTTAACTCCCTGAAAACTCAACGTCTGAAGATGGGCTCGAGATGAGGGAAGGCTTAAGAGCAGAGATGAATGCAGCAGAATCCCAATTATATCAGTTTATATATATATAATTATATATGTCTAGGAATATACGTGGAGTATGTGCTTTAAATGCTGTATTCTTGAAGCTCCAGGGAGAGATGGGAGCACTGGCCTTCAAACTGAGCAGGAATTTGCCTCTTCTGGTAAAAATTGTCCTCTGCAAGAGCAGCAGAGGGGAAAAAAGGTTGTTCTTGAGTCTAAAACTCACCTCAGCCTCCCTTGCTCTGTGGTGAGACACTGGGGGCTGTCCCTGCCCTTTCCAGAGAAGCTTCTCTGCCTCCTTAGCTAAATTGCAGAGTGTGGATGGAGCTGAGCTGCCCCTGAACAGGCTGAGCCCCCAGGTAAGGGATGTGGGTGGGTTTCCTCATGGATGGTTTCTCCGGGGTCCTGTGCAGCACCTCGTGAAGGTGAGGGAGATGTGCCCCAGCAGCTCCCAGGTTGCTGGGATCCAGCTGTGGTCCTGTGGAGCAGCTGCACAGCCAGGTGTGTTTGCAAGGAGAGGACTTGACCTCAGCCTCAAGGGTGATGTGGGATTTGGGCCAAATGATCTGTCAGGCTGGGGCTACAAATCCAGCTCAGCAGGCTGGGGAGAGCAGTGAGGAACATCTGGCCAACCATGGGTCTGTGGCATGTCCCCTCCCCTCTTTGTTTCTTGCTGATTAAATCAAAGTGAGGAGCCAGGGAAGGGGTGGAGGAAGGGAGATGGGGCCAGAGTCATTCTCCTGATGAGAAGGTCCAGGTGAGGACTGGGCTGAGCTTTGAGCAGTGTCCTTACAAAGTGGAGTCTCTTCTCACATTAAGGAAAAGCTGCTTTGGGGTGAGGGTGGTGGAGCCTGGCCCAGGCTGCCCAGAGAGGTTGTGGAGTCTCCTTCTCTGGAGGGATTCCGAACCAACCTGGATGTGATCCTGGTCTGGGTGACCTGCTGGAGCAAGGGGGTTGGACAAGATGATCTCCAGAGGTCCCCTCCAACCCCCACCATGCTGGGATTCTGTGATTAGGAATTACAGAGCATTCAGCCCTGCTTGGAGGGTTGAAACAACCATTTGAGGGTTTTCTGCAAGAAATCTGGCTTTTCACTAAAGGGTTTTATTCCCCCTTTTCCCTCTATTTAATGGGAATATTCTCTACAGAAGCCAGTATCTTCCTTCATGTCTCTTTTTCCTTCACCCTCTGTGGGCTCCCAGGAGTTGCTGTCCCTTGGGTAAGATCTGTTTTCTCCCTTCCCATCAGGATCCACCACCCCAGTCCTGCAGTTTGCTGCCTGAGCCCTTCATATCAACATCATCCCACCCTTCCCTTGGCCAGGGAGAGCTGTGCTGATGGGGAGAGTCACCTCCTCCTTGGGAAGAGAGCCAGGAGGATCTCTTCAAGCCAGACCAGGAGCAACTGGGGGTTTGAGTGCATGTAACTGAACATATCTAGACAGTCAGGAGAGAACAGGGGAGAGAACACAGAGTTTTAGAGGTGGTCCTTGATGGACAAGGAGAAATCTTTCCTCCTCAACATGTGGGCCAGATGTTCTGCCTCACTTTGCTGTGGTGATTCATGGGCTCCTGAGACAGCAGCAGCAAAGGTGGGCTCCTGTTCTACCTAAGGTGAGGTGTCCCAGGTGAGGACATGCACAAGAAAGGACTTGGATGTGTCTGGACAGACAAAGAACATGCAGAGAATCTCAGAAACTTCAGGTTTGGAATGTCCATGCATGGTTCAACCTGAGTCTAATGTGTCCTGGGTAGGGTGGACTTGCTGCAAGCCAGCAGCTCTGTCCAGGACTTGAGTTATGGAAGCACACAGATATTCAAACCTCTTTTTTTTTCAGTTGGGTAGAGGAAGAGGAGATTTATGTTAAAATTGAAATCATTCATAGCCCAACAGTCAAGAGGTGGTATCTAAAGCCTCCAAGGAAGGGTGTTGTGTTGATGCAAAGGAGCATCTTGGTTATCTTCATCCTAAGGATTGTCTCATGTGATTTGTTTTGTTTTGTTGGTCTTTGTTTACAAATACAAAGTTCCATTGCTATAGATGCTTTAAGCAGAAAAATATCTGCTCTGGGTAAAGTTTTCCCCACTCCCAACCAGTTTGGTCTGAGCAAACCCCCCAGTGAGCATCATCACTCCTTCATCAACTTCCAGACAAGTGTTGGGAGCTGTTCTGCAGCAACTCTCAGCATTTTAAACTTTACCTGCAACAACCAAATAAGTGAAAATACTGAAAACATCTCTGAGGTGATGATTCCAGAAAGGTTCAGAGGTTCAAGGCAATGATTCCTCCGTGGCTCCTGTTCCTGGAAACATCATGAGCCAGCAAAGACAAGAGGAATTTCCTCGAAAGCCCCAAGACTGACAATGCCAGGCAGGCCCAGAAGAGAACCCAGACATTGTTTGCGGATTTTAAGGACCTGGCAAATTTCACATTCAAGGTCTGCAATCACCAAACACGGAGCTTGCTCAGGGGTAGGACCTTGGCCCCTCATCTCATCAATGCAGGGGCTGATGGAACTACTGCACTTTGCTTCTCCAGGTCTGGCTTTGCTTAGGGGAAGTTTGGAAATGGATCTGGAGGGGTCT
This sequence comes from Brachypteracias leptosomus, assembly GCA_013401335.1. Lineage (NCBI taxonomy): Eukaryota > Metazoa > Chordata > Aves > Coraciiformes > Brachypteraciidae > Brachypteracias > Brachypteracias leptosomus. The sequence goes on along the minus strand of VYZX01025146.1, from coordinate 19,247 downwards.
GGTGGGGAGTTCTCCAAAGCCTGGGAGGATAAAGCACCATTAATATCACTGGTGTAGAGCAGCCCCTTCTGCATCCCTGCATCTCCCCTGCTCTACAAGCCAGGTAGAAGAGCCTCAAAGGAGCCAAGTCCTGCCCTTCTGAACTGGAGACATGCTCACACTGATGGATTTCTCAAAAACCCCCAAATATCTTGGTTTTGAAGCAAAGCATAAATCCTCAGTGGGATGTGTGATGGATGCTGCAGCCCAGGGTTTGCTCAGGCAGGATCTACAGGTTTCCTTCAGGACCTTCATCTGCAGAGCATCAAGCAGCACCAGCTAATAGCTTCCAGCCCCAGGGCTTGTGCAAATCCTCCTTTCAAGAGGGATGTAGCAAAGGTTGAACCATCACATCTTCACCTGCTGGTGAAGCTGGGCTGAGGTGGCTCCTGTGTCTCAAAGGTTGAGGTTTAAGTGTTTTATTTTTTACTGGAATCAGCAGTTTCTGCTGTGTGTTCATTCCTGTTGACAAAGGACATGCACTAATGTTGAGTTGCCTCCTGCTTCCCTCATGAGCTGTCCTGAGCCCCTCCATGGTGAAAACCCCAAACACCATTGCCCTCAAGCAATTGCTTTATATATTTATATGATTTTCCCCCCCAAACCAGCCTGTGGGCTGTGCTGAAGGGACTGTATGGAAAGGAAAGGGCAGTAACTGTTCCAGCACTGGTGGCCAGATGCTGTGGGTAAAGGGAATAAGGGGAGATGGATGCACGAACAAGGAATCCAGGTGAGTTGAGCCACTGCCATCAGGGTTTTGATGGGTTTTGGTGGCTCTAGAGGCTTGTGGAGTGAGCACATCTAGACAATACCTTGGTGGTGTGTCTGAAAGCAGATGGATGAAGAGATCACGTCTCATCTTCACCTTTGAGCCATTTGGAGAGGAACATCTTGACTTCCCTTGGGGGCTCTCCTGCTCTTACCCTCCCCATCAGTGAGTTATACCTCCTTATTTCATTGAGTCTGGCCCTGCTGTTCAACCACCCTCTTCCAAACAGGCTGTGAGCCCTTTAATGCTCAAATTTTCCTCCCTGTTCAGGTGCATGGACATAGTCAAGCCTCCATCCATCTTCTTCTCCATGAGCTTAAGCAGGATGAGATCCTCATGAGCCTTTCTACACTATTTTCTCTGCCTTTAAACCCATTTTTGTGCTTTTTCAAGTTTCTCTACTAGGTCTGTGCATGCACTTCCCCACTGAGCTCCTGTGAGAGACTGGGATCATATCAAAGCCTTCCCCAACATGGGATTGGAACAGCTCCTCAGTGGGACACAGATGTAAGATCACTTCCCATCCTTGCAACCACCCTGTTCATGTCCAAAAGGCTTCAAGCAGATGGTAAATAATGGGTGTTGCTGCTTTAGCCAAGCTGATTTGGGTGGCATTGGGCTTCCCCTGGCAGCAGATCCCCACCCCATGGGGCTGGCACCCTCCTCCTACCCTGAAATCCCTTTGCTGCCACCAGCCCCATTCCTTAGGGCTGTGTCCATCCCACCAAACCAACCCCTTTGCCCCAGTAACCACCCTGCCTCCCTCAGCAGGGCTGCCAGAGGGATTTCCAGCTCATTAATAGCCAGGTCCCCGGGCAGCAGCTCAGCCCCGATCCCCTGGGAGCTCCCCTGAGCCACAGCCCCAGTATTGACCAGGCTTTAAGCCACTTAACTGCTGTTTATTGATATTTTGCAGCCCTGCTTGCAAATGTCAGGGTGTTTGAAGTCAAAAGCCTCCTGGAAGCCTCTCAGGGCTGTTGGTAAACCTGAGCATTAGCTCATTAAGGCTCTTGCACGTGTGTTCGGGGCTTATTTCCTACACAACCCCCCAGTGGAGCTGGTTTTTTGCATTTCTTTATTCTTTGAGCTGAATCCTACACGAACACAGGAGGTGTTCCACCTGGGACAGGCATCTGGTGGGAAGCAGCCTGGTCCCCCCCCCACCCCCTGCTTGCCTTGTTTGATCCTGGATCTGTGCTCAACCATCCTATGTTTGTAGAGTTTCCTTGCTAGCCACAATTAATTGGGTATTAGCAGCAGCACCCTGTTGGCTGCTGCAATCAGGGAGATTTCTCACCTCTTTTTCTCAGGAGCAGAGCCTGACTTCTGCTTCCAGTAGTACCAGTAAAAAATCACAGGATCACCTACATTGGAAGAGATTTTAAGCTCGAGTCCAACCATTAACCCAACACTAACAAGTCCTCAACTAAACCCTATCCCTAAGCATCAAGGTGAGGCTTGATGGGGCTCTGAGCAGCCTGCCCTAGGTAGAGATGTCCCTACTTGTGTAGGGAGGTTGGACCAGATGACCTCTAGAGGTCCCTTCCAGCCTCAAACATTCTAGGATTACATCTAAGCCCTTCTTCACCCAGTCTCCAGCACTCTGCACCCAGAAATTTGCTTTATATTTCCCTATTTCTCTCTCTATTTTTTTTCTCCACCCCCCAGTGATCATATCCAAGGCTGTACTCCTGGATTGACAAGGTAAAGCTGCTCCTACAGCAGCAATCCAAGCCCTGGTGGCTTTTATTCCCTGGTGATTAGCCGGGTGCTCCTGCTGTGCCAAGGAACACATCAATTCTCCTTAATGGGATTAGGGAAAGCATTTTGCTGGGCAAAGGAGGGACCAGGCAGGCACCTGGCACAGGGGCTGGGATTAGCTCCATCGGTGCCCAAATCTGGGGATGGAGAAGCCCCTGGGCAGGGCTGGGTGCTGTGGGGGGGGCACATTGCCCCAATCCCTGTGTTCCTATCCGGGCTTTTCCTTCAATTCCCTCAATAGGAGCAATAATTGGAGTGGGTTTTTTTCCTTCTGACTGGTCCTGGGTGCAGAATACAACCATGGGAGTTGGGAATTTGCCCTATCTCCATATCATAGAATCATTTAGGTTGGAAAAGACCTCTGGGATCATCAAGTGCAACCTTTGTCCAACATCTCCCTGACCCCCAGACCATGTCTCAAAGCACCACATCTATTAATTTGTTGAACCCCTCCAGGGATGGTGACTCCACCACCACCCTGGGCAGCCCGGGCCAGTCCCTGACCACTCTTCCAGCAAAGAATTTCTTCCTAATATCCAATCTAAACCTCTTCTAGTGCAACTTGAGGCCATATCCAGCTCTTGGGAGCAGCACTGACTCATTCAACACCCATCCCTCTCACCTAAAAATGGGTTTTTTCCATGATTTTACCTACAGGTTTATGGCCAGCTCCTTTTCTAGCAAGTTGAATCCTGCAGAGCAATAAGGTCCTCAACAAAAACCCCATCTCCATCCCTCCCAGCACTCTTGAGCATAGGATGAAGGTCTCCAAGGCACCCTGGGTACCAGGTAGGATGTGGGTGTGGAGCTTCCCACCAGCTATTGTGGCTATATCCTGATTTTTTTAGGGTTTTTCTCCCCCTTTATCTGCTTTGTGTTAAGGATTAACAGCTGGAGTGGTGTGGAGGTATCAGAGTTGCAGCTATCTTTGCATCATCTCTTTTTTCAAGCCCATATGGTTGCAGGGAGAAACACACACCCAAAGAGAAGATACATCAAAAGAAAGCCAAATATAGAACATTATTAAAAGAAAAAAAAATTAAAACAATTTTGAATAATAGCAACATACGAGTGAGTTCCTAAAAAAAAATCTGCTGACTTTGAAGCCAGTCTCAGGACTTATGAATATTTAGAGGTGACAGGATTTTATTTGGGCTTTTGGGGAAAAGTGGAGCTACACTCAATGCAAAGCTGAGAGTGGGATGAGCTCAGAGCAACCCAGCCCAGGGGGACATGTTGGAGTTATGTGAACATGGATTCTTTAATTTGGGGGGTTTAGCAGGAGGGGGATGTTCCTCCAAGATGTGCTGGGATTTTGGGATGCAGTCCTCCCTATTAGACCTGCTCCATCAGTCTGGGTGGTAGCCCTGAGCTTGGAAAGGGGATGTTGGGGTTGTTCCACTCTTGGCTCCATCCTTACCTGCCCCAGGAGACCCTGGTGGTCTTGCTAAAATGTTATGAGATGTGAGATAAGAATAATCTTGGGGTTTATTTCCCCTTTGGAGCATGGGGGAAGGATGCTGCAGCTTTCAAAGGGTTTGGTGCTTTGGAGAACCAAGACCAGGTTGGATGGGGCTGTGAGCAACCTGGTCTATGGGAGGTGTCCCTGCCCATGGCTGGGGGCTTGGAACCAGATGATCTTTAAGGTCCCTTCCAACCCAAACCATTCTATGATTCTGTGACTTAATAAAAAGGAAGGGCTGGAGGAGATTGGTGATAAACAGGCTCAATTTCCCTATTTCCTTGCTTATCTCCAGCCTTTGGGTCTGGCATGTGTCCTGGAGCTGGTTTGGGAAGCAGTGGGTGGTATCATCCATGTGTCTGATGTTTGCCATGTAAACTTCACCTGAATTAAGCTGCTGGTAGAAATACAGCTAAAGGCTTCACTGGAGAACTTTTAAAATTGCTTTTTCTTCTAAAAGCTCAACTTGTAATGCAGGTGTATGAACATGGAGCGTGTGCAGGGGCTGGATGCTGGGGCCACGGTTGGGTGTAGGGGTGGAGAAGAGCTTGTGGCTTTTTTGAGTCCATGGGGACTTGGCTTGTGCACAGGACACGTGGGATTTTTGTGCTTTTCCCCTCTTGGTATGTGGTGCTGGTTTGCAAAGCTCCTGCTGGGGAAGTTTTGAGGGTCTTGGTGAACTCTGGGGACACCCAACATGGTCGGATCACTGTAGGGGACCAGCCCTTATGCTGTGTGGCTGCTGCAGCCTTGAGCCCATGCTGGTGGGTGCCCTCCAACTGTAGACCATCACCAGATGTCATTGCAGCTACCTAGAGAGAACGTGGGCTCCAAGGCAGCCCCAGACCCTGCACCATGGCTTAGGAGGTGTTGCAAGACCACCAGAGCAGCACCTCAGCCAGAGTCACTTCACTTCTTGTTAGCAGAGCTCAGCATCTGAGCATCCCCAGCTCTGCCTGGGCAGAAGAAGAGCTGCACCTGGTTATTTCCATCAGAGGTTTAGTGTTCTCCTCCCCTTGCCAAAGCCACTTTGCTTGTAGAGTGAGGGCTGTGAGGGCTTTGTCACAGCTGTGCTGTAACCCACAGGAGAGCATCAGCACCAGAGAGGGTGGCCAAAACCACTGAGCTTCCAGCAGATGTTCAGCTGGGATCGAGTGCGTGCTCAGCAAGTTTGCAGGTGACACCAAGAGGAGTGGTGATGTTGACACGCCTGAAGGATGGGATGTCATCCAGAGGGGCCTGGACAAGCTGGAGAAGTGGGCTTGTGTGAACCTCGTGAGGTTCAACGAGGTCAAGTGCAAGGTCCTGCACCTGGGTTGAGGCAGCCCCAAGTATCAGCACAGGCTGGGGGTGAAGGGCTGGAGAGCAGCCATGAGGAGAAGGACTTGGGGTGCTGGGGGTGAGGAGCTGGCCCTGTGTGCCCCGATGTCCTCCTGGGCTGATCCCCAGCAGTGTGGGCAGCAGGGCAGGGAGGGGATCCTGCCCCTCTGCTCTGCTCTGGGGAGACCCCCCTGCAGTGCTNGGGGTTGGACTGGATGACCCTTAACCCACCCTATGCTTCTCTGCAGTGCTGTGTGGGCACAGGAGATGCTCTCTCTGTCTAGCACCCACCAACACACTGGAAAATAAACTCATCCAAAAAACCCCATTGCCTGTGGCAGGAGGAAAACTGGAGCCCAACCAATGATGAAGCAAAGGTGCAGCTCAAGGTCTTGCTGGAGGCTCCTGTGATGCAGGTCCCAGGGTGCTGTGAGGGGGCTGTATTTGCAAGGAAATAGTTGCTGTAATAAATAAAGTTGATTATACATTTTTCCAGATGTATTTAGGGCTAAGAGGAAATTCCTAGCTGAATTCCTGTCTGTGGGATAACGCTCTTTCCATGGGCCTCCCTGCCAAGAATCACTTAATTATGAGCAATTAAATAAAAAACAACTCCAAAAACAGGGCTTTGATTTGGCTTTAAAACGCTGAGGGCTTCGGGGACAGGAAAATAAAATCAGGGAATAAACAACCAAAAAATGAACTGAGTGACCTCAGGGTTACTGGGTGGGGGGGAAAGGGGATGGTGCTTATCAGGATGGGGATTTTGACCATAGATGAGGAGTTTGTGGTATGACACCATCTCACACTGATGCTGGAGATGGGGATGCTCTTTAATTCCTTAAACACAGCTCCTTTTTTTTGCCAAAAGAGTTGTTAATTGTGTCGTTTTCCTCTTTATTATCCCTGACAGGCTAAAATCTGTTTGCAGCAGGGATTTGGGGTGGCTGTGAAGGATTGGGGGGTGCTGGGTTGCTGGTGTGTGGATTTTCCCAGGAAAATCCCATGGTTTGGAGAGGGGAGCAATGCTCCTGGAGTATTTGTGAGGATTCGTTTAATTTTCCCTTCCTTGCCAGGGATTTGAGTATGGACCCTCCAAAATGCAACATTTAATGCAGCAAAATGATATCAACGTGTCACTTCATCCCTGAGTAATTAAAGGGTTTGCTCAACCCTCATCTTAGAGAAAATAGGGGGGTCCAGAGTTGAGTTTTCTATCCATCAATTACGAGCTGCTGGAGAAAGCCCAGGTAGTTTGAAAAGCTGGTTTGAAAGTCATGGAATTGTTTTTTAATTGACCTTTAATTGATCATCGAGTGCCCCATATTCAGAGCTGCTTTAGTGAAGCATAATCCCATGTCAGGAGAGCTGGAACTAGATGATCTTTAAGATCCCTTCCAACCCAAACCATTCTATAATTCTATAAGCCCAAGGGGGATTTTTGTGTGGTCCATCCATGTTATTATCCCTGTTCTTTACAGAACCCAGAGACCCACAGTGCTGGTGGGACAGGGAGGGTTTCCCCATGCACCTCACACCCTGCATGTCAAAGCCCCTCAGGGCCAACCTCCCAGGCTTGGTGGCTTTGGGAATGCTCCTGGTTTTGTGGGAGAAAGGGAGAGAGCTGGAAGTGATGGAGGGAAAATATGATGCTGAGGGAAATGGGTGGGGGAGGATGGGAAAGGAGGGCCAGGCTTATCCTTTCACGTGTTTAGGTTGTGACAGCCACAAGGGCAATAAAACAAGCGGGAGGTTGGGATGGAACCCACATCCATAATATCTTTCTCCAGGGTGTGTGGCCTGGCTCCTGTCCAGCCAAGGGAAAGGTGGGGAGGGGGTGAGGAAAAGTGCCTCCAGCTCTGTGTGCTCCCCACACCCCACAGCTGGAGCCCCTCTCCAGCATGGCCAGACCCTTCCTCTCTGGGCAAGGGGCTGGTGCAGCCCTTCCTTCCTCTACATCTACTTGTTTGTTGAACCCCTCCAGGGATGGTGACTCCACCACCTCCCTGGGCAGCCTGGGCCAGTCCCTGACCACTCTCTCAGTAAAGAACTTCTTCCTAAGGTCCAATCTAAACCTCCCCTGGTGCAACTTGAGGCCATCCCCTCTTGTCCTGTCATTAGTTACTTGGGAGAAGAGCCCAACCCCAGCCTCACCACAACCTCGTTTTAAGTAATTGTAGAGAGCAATGAGAAGAGTTGTTGGTTGTTTCTTTGAGTTGTTGGTTGTTTCTTGGAGTTGTTGGTTGTTTCTTGGAGTTGTTGGTTGTTTCATTGAGTTGTTGGTTGTTTCTTGGAGTTGTTGGTTGTTCCTTGGAGTTGTTGGTTGTTCCTTGGAGTTGTTGGTTGTTTGTTCCTTTGAGTTGTTGGTTGTTTGTTCCTTTGAGTTGTTGGTTGTTTCATGGAGTTGGTTTGCAGTAAATATGTTTATTCATGCTTTTCTACACATAGTTTTGCTGATATTTGTCTGTTGAGATATTTCTTTCTGTTTCCCAGCCCCAGGCTCTGTCCCAGCCTTGCCTTTGCTTTGGGCACAGGTGGTGTTGGCCATGTTGGGGTCTCCCCTTGCTCTGGGTTCACAGGGTTGGGGTGGCACCAGTGGGCATGTTGCCAGCACCAGAGCATTGCAGGATGGTGGGAGTGAGGCTGGGACTGAGGGGGAGCCCTGAGATCAAGGAGAAGGGCAGAGTGTGGATGCTCAGGTGAGAATCAAGGTACAGCAAAGCACTTGATTTGATCACATCTTCTCACCATTGATCACATCTCTCCAAACTCAGAGTCACAGCTGGATAAATGACCCCCAGCTCCTGGAACAACGTTGCTGTTTCCTTTGGCTGTCAAGGGCAAATTCAAAAGCTCAGAGGGACAAGAGATGCTGAGCAGAGCTCCCTTCTCCTCACCCAACATGCAACCCCATCGTCCAGAGGAGGTAAGGGAAAGGTGGTGGGTGTCACAGATGGATTTGGGGGTGTCTTACAGAGGGCATGTGATAACATAACACTTATCAAATGAGAAGCTGCAGCACAATGCTGCCCTTGGTAGCTGCCCAGCTGCAGGCTGGAGAGGAGCCAGCAATGGTGGGAGCTGCAGAGCCTGGGCTGGCTGCTGCTCAGGAACCAAGGTCTGCAGCAAACACGGGGCTTTGCCTCATCTTGTGGTGCCAAAGCTGCCACTGCTCTCAAAAGAGACTGAAATCCAACAGAACCAGGCTTCTTGTGAGTGATGCAAGGTGCTTATGCTCCCACTTAATTAACATTTGGGCAGAGGTAGGATTGAAAGCAACTGGGATGGGCTGGGCTTGGTGGGTGGTGGGGGGAAGATGCACCCATGTGGTGGTGGGACCCCCAGAATGCTTCCTTAGGATGCCCAAATCCTGGAGACTGGGGAGGAGGGGGAAAGCCAAATGCCTCCTCTGTGCTCAAGCCAGATGTTGAGGCAGAGAAATATGGGGAAAGCCAAATGTTCCCTGGCCCAGGGGGGGAGAGACACTGGTTGAAGTTCTTGTTCAAAGAGCCGAGAGCATCATCTCAGAGGCTGATCCTGTCCCAGCTCAACGTCTCTCTAGGATGACCAGGAATCACAGCTTACATCTTCACTCCTCAGCTGTAAAATTCTTTGAAACCTTCAGCAAAAAGCCTGTAGGTTGTGACAACAGACTCTTTAGGAAGAAAAAAGACCCAGGGACAGTCTCAAGCAGCCCTGGCTGTGATCTTTAGCTGCCTGGGAGAGAGCCACCGGCAGGGACGCAGCCTGAATAACAAGGACTCCTGCAGTTACAGAGGACAGGGAGATATATTTTTGCAGGGCAGTAAAACCCATTCAGTGCCAGGCTCTGGCAGGAGCTGGGGCTCTGATCTGCTCCTTCCACCCCTCCACGTACATTTCATGGTTTCATCCCCAGCACAGCACATTCCTGAGGTCCCTCATAGTGGTTTTCCAGGCGAAGGTGATGCAGGGGTTCACCCACACCCCACATTTTTGGGGGGGCAGCTGTTGGAAGAGGCTCTGCTGCAGAGTTCTCTGTTTGTGTTTAATCTCCCTGCCACCTAAATCATGGGGGGAGGTTTGATGTATGGTTCTGACAGCTCCAAACGGCTCTACTGGAGCAGGACATGGGGAATTTATAGCTCACTGGCTGCTGCTGGTTGATCTGCAGGCAAAGCTCTGAGCAATGAAGGGTTTGGGGTTATGAGGAGTATAAATGTGCAGCAGGAACTGTCTGAGGATTTTCCCATCTCAGGCAGGTGAATCTGCAGGACCAAAGGCTTTTAGGGCTGATGTGGGGGTACAGGGATTGCCATGAGGGATGGCTGGGCACCCTCTCCTCTCCTCTCCTCTCCTCTCCTCTCCTCTCCTCAGGACCAGGGAGGGCATGCCTGAGGGGGGATGCACAATTTTCTCATTCCAGACAGCTGTATGGGGAAGGAGGTGGGAGATGAGATGGGTTTTAGGGGTGGGATTTGATGGCCAGCACCCCAAGCAAGGCTGGATGAAGGTGCAGGACAGGATTTCTCTTGCCATCTCATAGAATCATTAAGGTTGGGAAAGACCTCCAAGATCATCAAGTCCAACCATCAACCCAACACTACCATGA